>JAOQMQ010000002.1:12013738-12025017 GCA_027563845.1 Erythroxylum subrotundum | reverse complement strand
AATGACACCAAAATCATTCAATTTGGTTCAGTGATTCAAAAGATATACTTCAAACATTTTTGGACTGCTCTTGTCCACACAATATACTATGCACTACATCCATATGGAATTTAAATATCTTAGAGACTGAATTAGATTCCAATTTCTTCATACCATTTACAGCTCCATGTCTCTAGTTTACGAAAAAAATCATTTCATTTGGACCTCTACTGATCCAAAAAACATCAAAATACTGAAGTATGCTCAGTGAAATAACGCCAGTTCATATTATTGAAGAACACACTAACTGTACCCGTCCCACTCTTTTCACTCAATCTTTCTCTATTTATTTAAGATAGCTATGATTCTTATTGGAGATGTAGATCAATGTCTTATGAATCCAATGATTCAAGAATCAGATCATTTGGATGTCTAGAGAAGAAGTTATGGTCAAAAGAAGCAAACATGTTTATGACCTCAATCAAAATGAACCTATTTTGGCGTTATTTCCATAACTTTCACAAACAATGTCGGATTGACTTCGTTTTTAATCCATTGAAAATAGGACTTCGAGATCTACAACTTTCATGAAGAACTCAAAGGATAATTATATCATCTAAGGGGTCACTAATAGGAACAGACGATATGACATCATTTTGAGACGAAGATGACATCATCAGACGATATAAGGTTGGGAAAATTGCCATAACTTTGCCTACAGATATCGGATTGAGATGTTTTTTGGCTGGTTCAAAAGAAGACTTCAAGAGCTACAACTTTAATGAAGACCTCGAAGCGAGATTCAGCCTTTATAAAGGTTAAAAATGGAACAGAAGAAGGAAGCAAAAAGGTTAAGACAAAGATGACGTAAGCAAGAACAAAACTAAGACGAAGATGACGTCAGCAAAACTAAGACGAAGATGACGTCAGCAAGAACAAAACTAAGATGAAGATGATGTCAGCAAAACTAAGACGAAGATGACGTCAGCAAGAACAAAACTAAAACGAAGATGACGTCAGCAAAACTAAGACGAAGATGATGTCAGCAAGAACAAAACTAAGATGAAAATGACGTCAGCAAAACTAAGACGAAGATGACGTCAGCAAGAACAAAACTAAGACGAAGATGATGTCATCAAGAACAAAACTAAGATGAAAATGACGTCAGCAAAACTAAGACGAAGATGACATCAGCAAGAACAAAACTAAGACGAAGATTATGTCAGCAAAACTAAGACGAAGATGACGTCAGCAAAACTAAGACGATAGGGTGAACAGTAACTTCGTCTTACTTTTGCTCCAAAACGTCTCCACTTGTAAAGATTATAACTTTCAGCTTAGATGTCTAAAATTTTCATACTATATACCGTTGGAAAGATAAAAGAAAGATCTACAACTTTCCAGGAGGTGACTTTGCTAAAATATATTTATATCAATCCCAAATTTGCCCCTAAAGTCCGAAGACGAATTTCCCACTCATACATCAATGTACTACACCCAATTCTTAACTTCATGACATTTTTTAGACTCTTAGAGATAGAATTGAAATTTAATGTCTTCATAAGAAATGTAGCCATACATTTCTAGTTTAATCCAAATCAAGAATCATCTTGTTTGGATTACTAGAGAAAAATTTATGGCTAACAGACCAAATCACTCTCAGTGAACATTTTCCAGATCACTACCAATCTTGTTTCTAAATCTTTCCTTATCACTCTTTCTACTCCCTCTACTTCTCATTTTCATTAAAATCACATTTAGCATCAATTATACCCAGAAGTTGTCAATGAATTCATGTACCACTTTTTATGTGCAAACGTTCAATATTTATGTGCATATATGCTAACATAATGCATGAGCAAGAAAATGCATTTTCTTCATCTCTCTTTGAGCTCCCATGTACTGAAATTTCGGGTCCTCACCCTTAACGTAGGGACGGGATGTTGCATAGAGTTTCTTGACGAAACCTTGAACAAATTGACCCAAAATGATGATGATTTTAAAGACTGGTACAGCGTAAACTCGATGCTTGTTGGTTGGATAATGAATTACATTAAGCCGGGTCTTCACTCAAATTTGGCGTATCTTGTTTCGGCCAAGGATTTGTAAAAAGAACGATTTTACAAACCTTATGCAATAAGAGTACACAAGTTGAAAGAAGCCATAGGAAATTGTAAGCAAAAGGGGTAGACTATGACGAGGTATTTTGGACGAATCAAAGCTCTTTGGGATGAATTTGTAGGGTACCGTAATGTGCCCATATGCAAATATGGTGGGTGCACGTGTGATTTGGCCAAACAATTTATGGAAACTATTGAAATTGAAAAAACCCATGAATTTCTGATAGGTTTAGATGATGATCTATATGGAAACATTCATACAAACATCCTCAACATGGATCCATTTCCCTCTCTTAATCGAAGGATGAATGAGGTGATGCTCTGACATTTTCTATCTCGAGCACATGCTGGAAGAATCAAATGCAGCAAGGAGATTCTAGGCCCTTTTGCACTCACTGTAATAAGGAGGGGTGCGAAGTGTCCAATTGTTTTGCACTCACTAAAAAATATATGGATTGGTGGTCTATTAATGGCAAGGGATGAGGGCACAAAGCAGGCTAAGGGGAAGGATGTGCTGATGTGGCAGCCCGAGCATACCAGGTGCTGTTGAGAATGCGGCCTATTCAGGTGAAACTGCCAATACCTCAAGCTCTACAGCTGTTGTAACTAAGGCAGTACAACCTCCATTTTTGACTACAAAGCAATGGAGTTCAGTTCTTGCTATACTTGTTTCCAGTAAGCAAACAAGTACCACTAAAAAATTGACTAGTAAGGAAAATCGTAATAATTGGTTGCTTAATAGTGGAGCCTTATATCATATGACCGGAAACTGGTCTTGTTTGACTGATTTGATTGAATTACATAAGTCCCCTATCAATTTTCCAAACGAAAAACTTGCGTTTTCCACCTATGAAGGCATTGCCCATATTGAAGGATTGATTTTAGAACAAGTGCACTATGTCTCACAATTGGAGTGCAATTTGATATCTGTTGCTCGATTGATAGATACCTTGAGAAGTCATGTCATATTCATTAACCAACTTTATATGATGTAGGACCACATTTTGAGGATGTTGATTGGAATGGGTGAGAGATGTGGTGGGGTCTATTACTTCTGTGATACAGTAAAGGCTCAAGCACATCGAGTGAAGACGATAGACTCCACCAACTTATGGCATCATCGTATGGGGCATCCCTCCTATAAAATAGTTTGTTTCCTACCTAATGCTTCCAGTAGTAGTTTTCCTAATAGTCAAAATAAGCCTTGTGATGTATGTTTTCGACCTAAAGAGACACAAGATGTTTTTGGTATTAGTGTTAGTCATGCTTTGGAACCTTTTGAATTGTTATATTATGATGTTTGGGGTGCTTATAGTGTTGTCTTTTCCTGTGGAGCTCATTATTTTCTAACGATAATTGATGATTTTTCACATGCTATGTGGATTTATTTAATGGCTGAAAAGAGTGAAGTGACCACTATTTTCAAGCAATTTTGTGTCATGACCCACACCCAGTTTCATAAATTTGTCAAAATTGTGTATAGTGACAATGGGACTGAGTTTAAACCCTTGAAATCTTACTTTAAGGATAATGGAATTTTTTCCAAAATTCTTGCACTGTCACACCTCAACAAAATGGTCGGGTTGAAAGAAAACAATGTCATATTCTTGAAATTGCACGTGCCTTACGCTGTCATGCTTATCTACCTATTGAGTTTTAGGGGGAGTGTGCTTTGGCGGGAGGATATTTGGTTAATAGAAATCTGACTATGCTTAATAATGAAAAAATTCCCTATGAGATGTTGTTTAGTAAACCCCCATCTTATAATCATATACGAGTTTTCAGGTGTCTATGCTATGCACATTACAAGTCTAAGGACAAAACAAATTTGAAGCTCCAAGTAAAAAGTGTGTGTTCTTGGGGTACCCTCATGACAAAAAGGGTTGGAAAGTTACGATCTTGAAACGAGGCAACATTTTGTCTCTCATGACGTCAATTTTTTTTAAAATAGCTTTCCTTTTTATGTCAATGATGCTCAACGCACGACCCCCTCTTCTTTTGTTGATGATATATCTTTTATTTCTTTGCTTCGTACTTTTGATGATGAATGGAATTTTGATGCTTATGAGTCTGATTCGGCTCCAAATTCCAACCCCTTGAGTGAGAATGATATTCTAGCTCCTGTTGAAAGTGGACAACCTTTTATAGATGATATAAGCACCAATATGAATGATACTTCTGGGTTGAATATAGGTGAAACATTAGGTCATGGTCATCGCACCAAGAAAGCCTTTGTTCTTTTGTGTGATTATGTTTGTAATAACGTGGTTCAACAATTAAACCCCCCACTCTCTTCTCCTCCTTCAATGTCCCATACCTTATCCCATTGCTTATTCTGTGAATTATGATAAATTTTTTCCCCAACATCTAGCTTTTTTGGTAGCTATTTCTACAGAGATGGAGCCTACCAGTTACTGTGATGTTGTTCGTGACCCTCGATGATATCAGGCGATGCATCAGGAGATTAACGCTCTTAAACAAAAAAGTACCTGGACAATTGAGGATTTGCCCCCTGACAAGACTGTTATTGCGTGTAAGTGGGTTTATCATGTCAAATATAATTATGATGGCTCTACTAAATGTCATAAGGCTCGTTTGGTTTTTTTGGGAAGACATTGATTATGTTAAGACTTTTGCTCCTGTTACCAAGATGGTTACTGTTTGCAAGATGGTTACTGTTTATTGAGGCTAGTTAGAGTTTCTATTATTATTATTATTATTATTATTGTTATTGTTATTATTATATATATATATATATAATATTGAGTTTATTTTTAGTATTAGTTTGTTGTATTCTTGATATTATTTTTATTACTATTACCATTTATATTATTTATTATTATTATTATTTCTACTAGATCTTTTTTGTTAATATCTATTTTCCCCTTTTTTTCTTAGTATTGGTATTCGTATTAGTAGTAGTATTAGTACTATTTATCCTAATTATATTTTATTTTCTTTTAATACTCTTTAATTATATTTTCAATTTTCTAGTATTTAGTTTTTGTTGTCTTACTATTTTATTATTGGATCGGGTTATACATCAGGTATGTCTTCGTCTTTTATTGGAGTTCTATGTACTTAATTATGCGGCGTGCTAGTTTTTATTTATTCACTTATTTCTTCAGTGTCCTGCATCATTATTTTGCATGTCATATCTGCATGTAGGTCTACCGGAAATAGCCTCTCTACTATGTAGGGGTAAGGTTACGTACTATCAGACCTCGCCTCAATGCGGGATTTCAAACTGGGTGCGATGATAATGATGATGATGATGATGATATTATTACTAAAATTTAGAAGTTTTTTATAATTTATCTAAAAGAAAATTTTGAAGGAAGTGAAGTATTACACATATAACATGAAAGATTCTGTATCATCTCAAGCTTAATGATAATTTCACAAAGTGAAATTTCAATATTTCATGATTAAATTTTCATATTCATGATTAAATTATTCCTTTAATTTTTCATATATATAATATAGTGTAATATAATATAATATGTATATGTATATGTCTCTTACACATTAACAAACGATTCATATCTTCGATTGCAAATGTAAATGGATCTACTTAATTATGTCTCACAAAGAAACGAAGTGGCAGAATGTCCTTACATTGTGGTCATTTGGATTTTTGCAGCTAGTGGTTTACTGGGGTCGATTTGTCTTCCTTGATTGGCGCATCTTTTCTTTTCGATGTGATGTAATGCAGGACTGAAGTTTGTCCTGGCTAGTTTTGCGCAACTCCGTCCATTTCCATTATAATGAGCCAAAGGTTGTTTTTTCTTCATTGACTCTGAGCAATAAAACAGAGTCAATTGTTTTATTGGATCCTTACCAATTCCATAGTAACTTATGATTCCTGCTGGTCCCTCAACAATTAAGTGGAAATCTACATCCGCCACTTCTGACTATATATTTGATGAAAATTTTGAGCATTTATGGTAGAATATGGTTGTATTTGGGAGCACCAAAGTGAAATTTTAACCAAAATTTGGTATCTCAACGTCAAAATTTTTTATTCTAACAAAAAAATACATTTTAATCAATCATTTAACTTCAAGGAATGCAAGCATAGTTATTAAAATAACTAATATTCTCATGCAGATGAAAAAAATCAAGCACGAATGATTAAGTTTTAGCGATAAAACATTTATCACATTTTCTTTATGTTTATTAGGTAAAATGGTAAAATGAAATAGTAAATCTGCGAAGTTATCACCCGTATTAATCTTGATGTGGCTTCACAATTTGCGAGAGGATATATGATCAACTATATCAGTACTGGTTTTGATTCTGGTACGGTACTATATTGGTACTGAATTTAATTTTGATGCGATATTGTATTAGTACTGATCAATACTGGATATCGTTTGAAATAATTTTTTAAATTTATAAAATAATTCTTGAATTTTTTTAATTGAAAAATAGTAATTCAATGTATTGTACTATATAATTTATAATTTTACATTAACCATGCCTCCAAAAATTATAATAATAGAAATTTAAAATATTATTAATATCATTTTTCACATATAAATCATAAACATAATTAATATGAAAAATGTCATTTAATCATCATACAATTATAAAATTAAAAACAATTCAAAGTATTTAAAATATTATAATTTAATCGTATAATAAATAATAATTACATTAAAATATCAAATAAATATTACAATAAATATTCATACATTTCTAACAATTACAATTATATCTAACTTAATATTGATATAATATACTTAATTTCAAAATAAATTTAATAAATTATTATTTTCACCTCGTGTACTAGTTTGTGCTTTAACATTATTAAAATAGTATTTATTATATTTTGAAAGCAGTAATAGAGATAATAATAAAATTTATATAGACATTTTATTAATTATTAAAATAAAATTATGTTTTAATAAATATTTAAAAATTATTTTTGAAATCACAATGTGAGTAGGTTTAAAAAAAGATCTTAGAACATCTAAAATGGCCCGATAGGTATGGTAAATCTAAATTGATTAATTGTAATATGACATAGACTAAATTTATAATTTATACACTAAAAATTGTCAAAACTTTTAAGGATTTAGGATATTATTAATATTATTTTAAAATATTAAATATTAATTTACATCTTTTAAAAAATGTTAGGAGGCGATCTAATCTTTGCCTATTAAATAAAAATTAAAAAAGGAGCAAGCATATATGGTACGTTCCTTTGCCTTGACTATTTTAAAAATTGCAAGAGAATTGACTTTGACCTTTACTTTTCAAGCTTTTCCATAGCTGGCGATCTAATCTTTGCCTATTAAATAAAAATTAAAAAAAGGAGCAAGCATATATAGTACGTTCCTTTGCCTTGACTATTTTTAAAATTGCAAGAGAGTTGACTTTGACCTTTACTTTTCAAGCTTTTCCATAGCTGGCTTTGACCTTTCCCTCTAACTCTCCCTCTTTCTTTCAACTTTTCTCCTCTAATTTCCATGCTCATAAACATTGGTGGGTCCTCTGTCTTCCTCTTCCTCTCTATCACTCTCTTGGTCCATTATTTTTCTCTCATCTACAATCCATAACCCTCCTCATACTTTTCAAAGATTTTTTCTCAAGGTTTCACTTTCACCTTCTTTACTTTACCTTTCTCATTTCATAGTCTTGTTCTAGCTTCACCATTTACTATACTTGTTGTTTTATAGGTTATAAAATTCCATAAAGTACTTATAGATGAGAAATTTCATAAAGTACTTAGATCAAATAGATGAGAAATTAGAAAAAAAAAAATCAGACAAAAAATGGGTATCAGAGCCAACCAGCTCATCTAACCCAAACGTAGCCTAGTAAAACCATGGAAAATATAGAAAAAGATATAAGAATTCAATTAGATGAAATTACCCAATTAATTAAAAAACTAACATTAGATAAAGAAAATAACTCTTTAAAATATGAACTTATAAAACTCATCAATTATCAAGACGAAATAATTTATGGATATGAATCAAATCAAGAAGTATATATGGATATTAAGAACGTCAATAATAAAATCTTTAAGTCAAAAATCGATAATCCTTAAAATTCCTATATACTATACAATTTATTATAAAAGTCTACAACTTATAACAGAAAAATTAAATTAGTTACAATTTTATCTTCTTAATAATCTTACTTTACAAAATGAAATCGAAAATTTAATAGAACAAATTTGTAGCTAAAATCCTTTAGACTCTAAAAAGAATACTAATAATCAATTAATTGAAATAAAACTAAAAGATCCTAAATAGGATATCAATATTAAAAATAATATCTCATATACACAACAAGATGTTAAAGAATTTATCACTGAATGTTCAGAATTATTACACAAACAATTAATAGCACCAAATACAAGTAAACATTATGTTCTAGCCTTCTCTGTAAATAACCATTCAGAAGAAAAACGTGGCAAAAGAAAAATAGCAATTAATTATAAAGAACTAAATAAAGCTACCATAAGTGATGCGTACAAATTACCTAGAAAAGATTATATTATTAATAGATTAAAAGGACATCATTAGTTTACCACATTAGATGCCAAATCTGGTTATTGGCAACTAAGATTACACGAAGAAACAAAACTATTAACAGCCTTTACATGTCTACCACAAAAACATTATCAATAAAATGTATTACCTTTCGGATTAAAACAAACTCCTTGTATTTATCAACGATTTATGGATAACAATTTAGAAGGATTAGAAGAATTTACATTAGTCTATATTGATGATATTATTATATTTTCAAATAAAGATAAAGAAGATCATTTGAAAAAAATAGAAACAGTTCTCACTAGATGTTAACAAAAAGGATTAATTTTAAGCAAAAAGAATATTAAATTAGCCCAACAAAACATTGATTATTTAGGTATATAATTTAATAATGGATTTTTAAAATTATAACCTAATATTCTTGAAAAAATACAATAACTTCCTGAGACGTTAAAAAATATCACTGAAAATTCAAAAATTTATTGGGTTATTAAATTATATATCTGATCAAGGATTTCTAAAACATTTGGCTAAAGAAAGAGAAAAGTTACAACTTAAATGCAGTACAAAAACTCAATAGACATGGACAAAGAAAGATACAACAATGGTACGTATACTCAAAAATCTCTACAAAGATTTACCAGCATTATATAATTGTAATGTTAAAGATGCATCACTAGTACAAATTGATGCAAGTATAGATATATAAGTCGGCTGCCTTTTAGCACAACCACCCAATTCAAGGAAATATTTTTTATGTAAATATATCAATGGGACTTTTAATCCCAATAAAAGGAAATATCCCATTCACGAAAAGGAAACACATGCTTGTATTAAAACATTAAGAAAATGGAAATAAGATTTATTACCTGTTGAATTTCCAATTCAGACAGATTCCAAATATTTATGTGGATTTACTAAATATAATATTAAAACAAATTATAATCAAGGTCGATTAATTAGATGGCAATTAGAATTAAATCAATATAATTTTTAAATTAGTTATATAAAATCCTCTGCTAACATTCTTCCAGATACATTAACCAGAGAATGGAAACAAATATCATCAGCCTAAAGGATTCACTCACTAAGGAGGAAGCAGAATTACAAGATCTCCAGCAGTAAGTAGGAACCATAACAAAAGAAATTAATCAATTAAGAGCAACCATCACTTTTCTTGAGAAACAACAAGCATCTACTAGGCAAACACCACTGCCTTTGCAAACAATTACACGTCAACAAATATCGCAAACTACTTTTATCTCATCCACTACTAAAAGCCCACAGCCAAAAATAGCCACTCCTTTACCTCAAAAACAACAAGACATGTCATAATCCAAAGTATATATCATTTTCAGTGGACCCATGGCTGGATTATATGATGAATGGCACAAAGTAGCTATCCATATCATTGGCAAACCTTCAATAATTCACCAAAGTTATACCAATAGATCTGAAGCAGAAAAAACATTAGCTGAATTCAAAGATCCATCTCTCATACCACATTATAAACAAGCCTTGGAAAACCAAAAGAAGACACAAAGATGAAAATATTGAGAAAACCTGTCCAAATGGACAAAATAAATTCAATACCTACAAAAGCACTTAAAGAGGAAATAAGATGAATTACTCCATACATTTTTTATGAATGCTTTCAAAGATTAAATGACTGGAAGGACGAGCAAAAAATATTTTACTACTATCCTCAAAATCAAGGCAAACATAGACCTAAAGCCATTATATTCCCTGAAGCTGATACACTCACTACTTAACTATTTTTTTCAAAGTAGCTTAGTAGATACCATTTATTTAACCAATCTAAATATCCTTTCTGAATTTCCAGCAGGATTCATCCTTGCAGTAAAAAATTACAAAGAACGTTTTGTTAAGAGAAGAGAAATTTTTATCAAAGTCTTTAGCAATTACCCTATCTTCAAGAAAGCAGATAATTTCAAAGATTCAGACATACAACTATCTCGTGTAACTAGCTTATATACAAATTGGAATTAGCAATAGAATGTATCCACCTATTGATAATCCTCCAAAATACGATTTTGATTAGGATCTCATTAATTAGCTCAACCTTCATTGCCTCGAAGGGGTTTACAATCAATGCATCAAAATTACCCAAGAATTAATGATCAAGCTGAATTACAGAGGACCTAACTTATTGATGACATCAAGCTATAGAACAAACATCTCCAAAGATTCCCATCATATTATCAAACAAGTGGAAGAATTATTTTCAACATTATCAAGAGGATTCACCACTCTAATAGAAGATTGGAAAAAATGCAATTTGTCAACAATTTTGTCAATATCCAACTCTTAAATGTCCATACTGCCTTCTACATCCAAGGAACAAGACAAAGACAACACCTTATTTGTAGATGTAATTATCGAAGAATAAAATGTAACAAATTTATAAGTATAAGTCGCCGGTAGCAACATGGTTCACTGTGCAACGCATGCTAACTGCTTGGCAAAATGCCCACGTGACTAAGCCACAGCCTCAGCAGCCAACTAGAGCCAGGAAATGACAAAAGCTGTTGTCAGATTGGGTAAAGGTGAATGTGGATGCAGCAACACATGTTAACGGTTCAGATACGGGGCTTGCTTTGGTGGTTCGTGATGATCATGGTAGATTCTTAGCTGCTAAATCTGGAAG
>JAOQMQ010000002.1:11978530-11991896 GCA_027563845.1 Erythroxylum subrotundum | reverse complement strand
TACTAAAATTATATTAATACTGTCCGAACAATTCAGAAATCTCATTAAACCAATTTACCCGGAAAATGTCATGAATGTATGCCAAAATATTTATGCACAATTAAGCAAATATTCAATATGCAAATAACAAGCATAATTCGTACTAAATTTCGTTCATATTCTAAGCCCTAATTTGGGGCGTTACATTCCTAATCAAAATTTAAGTTTAAGTTTAAAAAGATTTAAGTTACAGCCTCTTACCTTTTCTACTTATATTTAAAAAAGCATACGTAATACATTTCAACTATTTTTTTAATCAAAAAAAGTTTTTGAGGGGATTTAGAAGTGAAATAAAGAATTTTATCTACCATAAATTGGCGTATTACCCTTCTCTCACAGCTCTCCGTCTATAAAATAGGAAATTGGATTAATATCATTTACTTTTAAACATTGTAATAATTTTTAAATATAACATAAAACTATTATAACAATAACATAAAAATTTTACTCTTTTACATGGAATCATAAAAATTTTTCTTATTTTCCTTAGATATAGAAATATAAATAGTATTTATTGATGTAAAGAAAGAAATTAAAATTTACTAAAAAATTATATAATGTATAATTTTGAAAAACTTGTAAAAAAGTTTGAAAACCTTATATTGTAAACTTAAAAGGCCAACTTTAAAATTTTAATAAATTTTAACATTAAAAATAATTATAATAACTTTTAAAATATGTGAAAATAATATTTGAATTCAATTGCTTTTTTTAAATAAATTTTTAATTTATTTAAAAACTTTATATTATTTTTAATTGTTATAATAAAATTTTAATATTTTATAAGTTTAAAATCAATTTCACTTTTTCATAATTCATCTCAGAAATTCATAAATATTCAGTATGTACAAATCTCAAAATAATTAAATTACATTTTAAATTAAAATTAAAAATATTTCATATTGAAATGTTTCAAAATATTACCTTTTTAAACAGGCACTTCGAGTCAGACTGAATATAAATTGATCCAACTTATTGTCAATTCTTACATATAACCTTATAGTATAATTTTACGTATAAGACGTATTGAAGATCTGTAGACTGATATGATCACAAAATAACATGAACCCAATTTGCCTTTCGCAATTTCATTGAAATATATATAAATATCTTATACGTCCATAAAGAAATGAATAAATTATTTCGTATAGATTGGATTGGAGATGCAGTCGACCTGTTTTGCTTCCTTGCACAGGAACAACAACAGCATTAACAAGGACTTTCCCGTCTCGTTTTCATCCCCTTTCTCTACCTCTTTTCCTTTCATTTGCCATCTCGCAATCAAACCCTTTTCGTTCTGCTCTCCTAATAACTACAAAACTCGCTCCAAACTCACTCCTTCACTCATTGTTCTTTCTCCTACTTGTAGCTATTGCAGCTACAAGGACCAACCCCATTACTTGACAAAAGCGTCCTCACGCTCACGCCCATGTTATTGCCATTCAATTTCCGATCTTTCCCACTTCTTCTTTGATAGTCTTCATCTTGACTGTTACCCAGGTATTCGGAATCAGCAAGAACGCCAGGACAGACGAGTACATTTCAAGACTGGTAGAGGACTTTTCACAAACATGTGGTGGGTTGATTTGAAGGCTGCAGTGGGCCAGCGAATTAACGTAGAAGGCATTGTTTCTTCCGCATCTG
Organism: Erythroxylum subrotundum; assembly: GCA_027563845.1. Lineage (NCBI taxonomy): Eukaryota > Viridiplantae > Streptophyta > Magnoliopsida > Malpighiales > Erythroxylaceae > Erythroxylum > Erythroxylum subrotundum. The sequence goes on along the minus strand of JAOQMQ010000002.1, from coordinate 11,990,213 downwards.
TGTTCGTCAAAGACCGTCATTTGGCCCTACCTCATGTTTCAGTGCCTGACATACGCTACATAGACTGGGCAGAGCTGCGTAAAAGAGGCTTCAGAGGAGTGGTTTTTGACAAGGATAATACAATCACCGTCCCTTACTCTTTGAAGTTATGGGGTCCTCTAGAATCCTCCATAGAGCGTTGTAAATCCGTTTTTGAGAATGAAGTTGCGGTTTTCAGCAATTCTTCCGGTAATCTGTTTGGCTTCAGCGTGCAAGATGTTATCTTGCTTTTGCTTTTGATTTTGGTTTCGTAAAATGTTCGATATACTTTTTTCATGTAATGATTTAGGGCTCTATGAGTATGACTATGATGGTTCAAAGGCCAGAGCACTTGAGAAGGCAATTGGGATCAAAGTCTTAAGACATAGTAAGTCCTTCATAAGACGTTAAAACAAAATTTTGAATTTCTATGTTTTATATCGCAGAAAAGAATTGCAACTTTGTTCTTCATCGGAAGTTTGACTGTCTTATGCTTGTTTAATTTGCATAATTAATATACGTGACACTAGATATTGCACTGGGTTAGGTTAATGTTGATATGGGTATCACGGATACATTATAGGGGTCAAGAAACCGGCTGGAACGGCTGAAGAAATGGAGAAACATTTTGGCTGTAAATCCTGGCAACTTGTCATAGTATGTACAAATTTCATGAAGTTCTACAGCTATTGGCTTGGCCTTCGAGTTCAATCTTTGTTGGTATCTTAATTATGGCAGGTGGGTGATCGCCCTTTTACTGACATCGTTTATGGAAATAGAAATGGTCTTTTGACTATTCTAACAGAGCCCTTAAGTCTTGCTGAGGAGCCATTCGTTGTTAGGCAGGTTTGTAATTTCCCATTTAACACAATGAATCTGATGCCTTTGATATTCCAGATGAGAAACACATAACAAAATATGACAAAGATAGGTTTCCAGTATGCATTTTTCGCAGTTTCAACTCATGCATATTAATCCTAGCATCAACAGAAAGCCCTGAATGACATTCCGTCTCAAATATATCCAGTACTGAAATCCTTTATGTCTTAAATTTACTTAGATTACAGTCTATAAACCTAGTTCTCCTTTTAATTACCCGAAATGTTTTTGAGCTCTCATGTCATTGTCTATAGGCTGCTAGGATTTTGCTATAGTGCTCATATTCTAGTTTTGCGCCTCAACAATGATCATAATTTATTCAAAGGCAAAAACAATCCTCAACGTACGAGATACCTGTGATGCATTTGAGAATTTGGGAACAAAAACCATATAAGTTAGAATAAAGGATACCTGAGATGCACCTATGGCTTTGGTACTTAAAAAGAAATTTTATGTTTTCACATAGAAGTTGGAATAATAGATTGCAATGTTAATCTCACACTTGACAGATGTGAACATTGAAAGATGTGACCTTTCTCAGGATCTTCCAAGAAAGCTGAATAAATGAAATTTTACCCGTGTTTCAGAACAAATCAAATTCTAGCCAAATGAAAATGGAACTTTTCTTTTTTCCTGGATTTTGGTTATTGATCATTGTACTGTTTTCTCCTTTTGTTGCAACAAACTATGAAAAATATGATGGTGGGGCCGGAAACTAGATAAATTTTTTCGAAATTGCCATGGCGTCCTTGCTCCATCAAGGGACTTTATATATGTGCTGCATTGCCATACTGAGGAAAGACAAGAATGAAAACTGAATAATAAAAATTGTTATCTTGCTGCAACTAATGTGGGGAATGCAATTGTTCTTAAGATTTGTCTTCCATTCTAAGAATTGTCGCGGTATGTTGTTAGGCTCTTTTGGGTTAAAACCCAAAGAGGAAAGCATATGAAATAAATCAGCGAAGTGGAAAAGGGAAAAGGCGCAGGCCGTTTTGAGCTTTTCGCTCAAGTACTTACGTGGGGAAATTGTTGACAGGTAAGGAAACTAGAGATGTTTCTGATAAATCGTTGGCTTAGGAGAGGACTGAAGCCAGCTGATCACAGTCTACTTCCAGATGTCACAAGCTCTGTAAAAGATCCGCAACAATTTGACAAAATCTAATGACGTTTGATAGGATATTTTGGTATTTTGCAACACATTGTAATGGAAGTGAGTAGAAAACATAAAAGTGCTGGAGATTACATGACTTAAAGGTCAAATTTTAAATACAATTTGATGGGTATTCTATTCCATTACTATTTTCTTGTCCAGGCTCCAGCCAAACAACATAAAGTACGTTATACTTCTCATTAAATTGCACCAAGTACTATAAAGATGTACTCATAGTTACTATTTTAGTTTCTTGGATATTGGCCATGTTTGATGTTGGCTGATCAGTTATAAAATAGCTGATTGACTAAAATTATAAAAGCTATTGATTTTGTTTGGTTATTAGCTGGTTGGGTTGACTGATTTAACCCAACCAGCTAATTTTATAAAAGCTGCTTGTGAGCAACATTTCCACAATAGCTGATTGATTTTTCCTATAATGTCCTTCACTCTCTTCTCTCCATGCTATGTCTCTCTGGTTTGGCTTCTCTTACCTCACTTACGCACGGGTCACTACCATTTAATAAGTCCCTAGGTCCCCGTGACTAGAGTCACTTATGTCCTTTGCTTTAAAGTTCAATAATATAAAGTTCTTATGTCTCACTTATTTCCTTTGCACAATTTTTTTAAAGTTCAATAATATAAATATAATAATTTAGATTATTAATCTATATTTTGAGGATTATAAACTTAATTTTTATAAAATTAAATATTTAAAATATAAATTCTTATAAGAATATTCAATGAAATATTAAGATATATAATATTTATACCCTTATAATTTTTTTTTTTAAGTTATGTCCGCATAAGTTATTTTACACATAAACAGCTAATACTAAATAGCTAATTTTATCAAACATCAAATAGCAAACAACTAATACAATCTACTAGTCAAATCAACTAATAGAATCAGTTATCAGTTAACAGCTGATAGAATCAACTGATTGCCAAACAGGGCCATTGTGTAGTCTATATGAGCTTCTTTCTTTAGGTGTTTATATTTCCTTCTTTTTGTATTACATATTTATTCTATTTGATTATCTTCTTTTAAAATTTTATTTCCTAGCCTATGTTGTGTTTGTTTTCTAAGTTTGGTGTTTAGTTTGAATGGGAACGATAGTTACATCCGATAAGTATGGGTATCAATTAGTTTGACGTGGTAGGATGTGGCACTCCAATAACTAGTGTGGATACAGGCTAATGTCAATATATTGAAGGGTTAAATAAATTGGGATTTGTGATTTGATCCTTTTTCAATTGTGATATTATCATTTATTTCTTTTAGTGTTTAATTATATTGTTAGTTTTTATTATTCAGAAAATGACAATATTAGAGTTTTTTAAATATTATGTTAAAACATAATCGGAGAAGAGATAGTGAGAGTAGAGAAGACGAACACTTGGTTTTGGTGAGCCAGAGTCAAAATGCTCTTCTGGACTTACTTTTCATTATGTACCATTAATTGGACTATATACACAAATAGCCCAAATATAAACTTCTAACTAACTAATAACTGCTGCTAACTAACAAATTAGATAACTAATTGCATTTCTTCACTCCCCCTCAAGTTGGGGGCTCATATACATCTTTAACACCCAACTTGGACAAGAGATACTCATGCTATTGTACTCCCAATCCTTTGGTAAGCAAATTTGCAATCTGCTCATTTGTAGAAACATGCTGAGTTTGAATTAATCCACACTGAATTTTCTGACTTACAAAGTGACAATCTATTTCGATGTGTTTTGTTCTTTCATGATATAAAGGGTTTACTACAATCTGCAAGGCTGCTTGGCTATCACAGTATAACATAACCGGTCTTTTACTCTTAATTCTCAATTCTTTAAGCAATCCTGATAACCATACTAACTCAGCAGTAGTAATGGCCATACTCCTGTACTCAGCTTCTGCTGATGATCGTGAAATTGTGCTCTGCTTCTTTGACTTCCATGATATCAATGAGTCTCCCAATTTCACAAAGAATCCTGTTATGGACTTTTTAGTCATGGGACAAGAAGCCTAGTCAGAATCACAGTAAGCAGACAATTCCAGATGTCCATTGGCGGATAATCAAATTCCTTGCCCTAGACGTTTCTTAACATAACGCACAATTCTTAAAGTCGCCTCATAATGTGAATGTTTTGGCTTCTGCATGAACTGACTCAGGTGCTATACTCCATAAGCTATATCTGGCCTTATGTGAGTTAAATACAAGAGTATCCCTTTCAACCTTTGATACAATGCTACATCTGTCATTTCTTCAACAACAAGTGTCAGCTCTGTGCCTTTATCATACTCAACAGAAGTCAATTTCTGATTCTGCTCCAAAGCTGTGAATGCAGTCTTTGCTCCCCCTAGACTTGCATCTTCAATTAACTCAAGAGCATATTTTCTCTGATTCAAAATAATTCCAGACTTGGATCGGAGTACTTCAATACTAAGAAAGAACTTCAAATCTCCTAGATCCTTCATTTTAAAATGCTTATGCAAAATCTGTTTCAATTCTTCTATCATCACAACATTACTTCCAGTTATCAACAAATCATCCACATAGATTAGAAGAACAACTATATAACATCCTTTCTTTTTTGTAAATAATGAATAATCATGTTTACTTTGAACATATCCATTGGCAACTAAAGCATCACATAACTTCAAATTCTACAGTCTAGAGGCTTACTTCAAACCATATAAAGATTTGAGCAACCTACATACCATGTTCTCCCCCTGGTTGCCAAATCCCTCAGGCAGGGTCATGTAAACCTCCTCTGATAAATCACCCTGCAAAAAAGCATTATACACATCCATCTGATATAAAGGCCAATGATGCACAGCAGCAAGAGCAATGATAGTTCTAACAGTGACCATTTTGGCCACAGGAGAAAAAGGTACCTGAAAGTCAACTCCTTCTTGCTGGTTGTAGCCTTTGGCAACTAACCGTGCTTTAAACAGTTCAACTGTGCCATTGGAGTTATACTTAACACGGTACACCCATTTGCAACCAATTGGGTGCTTACCAGGTGGGAGGGGAACCACCTTCTAAGTGACATTAGCTTCCAAAGCTTGGATTTCCTGTTGCATAGTGTCTACCCAACGCTTGTCTAAAATTGCCTCATGGTAAGTAGTGGGTTCAACTATGCTAGAGATGGAGTGTGCAAACAAAACGGTATGTGTAGGCAAGTGGGAATAAGAAAGAGAATCATGAAGGGGATACGGAGTAGTGATAGCAAGTGAGGAAGATGATGAAGGCTTATAGGAACAAACAAAGTTTTGTAACTAACCTGGGGGCCTAGAGATTCGGGTGGATCTCCGTAAAGGTTCAGTGGACAAAATGTAGGAGGGGATGCAGAGGATGCAGGTGGAGTGTGGACTAAAGCAGGTGGCTCAGGAATAGGCTGTGGAGAATGAGGTTCAGCTAAAGGATGGTTAGGCGGTGGAGGTACAAGTTGTAAGAAATCCGGATCAAAAATAGCATTAGAATTAGGAACAGGAAATAAGGGAGAAGGGTTGGAGGTAAATTTAAAAGGGAATATAGTTTCATGGAAGACTACATCCCTGTTGACAAAAAATTGTTTGGTGGAAAGGTTGAAAAGGATATAACCCTTTTGGACAGTGGAATAACCTATAAAAATGGAAGGAAGTGCCAACATAGGGAGTGACAGTAGCATAACAAAGACAAACAAAGACTTTAAAGTGATCAAAGGATGGTGGTTTATGATATAAGGCTTCATAAGGTGATTTTTATTTAAGGACAGAGGTAGGTAAACGGTTAATGATGTAACAGGCCATGGAAATACACTCTCCCTAAAATTTAGAGGGCATGTTGGAATGAAATTTGATGGCTTTGGCGACCTCTAAAAGGTGTCGATGCTTTCTCTCAGCAATTCCATTTTGCTGAGGAGTATGTGTACAAGAACTTTGGTGAACAATACCAAGGGAGGAGAACAAAGTTTGACCTATTGCATTGAAAAATTATGTGCCATTGTCACTTCGGACAATTTGAATAATACCAGAGAATTGGGTTTTGACTAAGGCAAAGAAACTTTGTAAGGTTAGGATGGCATCACTTTTGAGTTTGAGGAGATAAATCCAGGTTATACGGGTAAAATCATCAATAATGGTGAGAAAATAATGATGGCCACTATGTTTGGAGATCCGATAAGGTCCCCAAAGGTCAATGTGTATGAGGGAAAAAGGGTTATGTGAACAGGTAGTACTTAAAGGAAAAGGAAGTCTAGTTTGTTTAGCTAATGGACAGATATGACAAGATTGGATATCATCACAATTGTGCAAATTGAAATGCAAATCTGGAATTTTATTCATAACAGAAACAGAAGAATGGCCAAGTTTAGCATGCCATGTACAAGGTTGAGTTTTTACATCATTGACAAACAAACAAGAAGAAATACCAGTACAAGAGATACTAGCATCAACAACAGGAGACAGAGGCTTGGATGGACATGACAATGGTTGTAAAATGTAAAGACCAGCTCTCTCTTTACCAATCCCCTATATCAGTCCACTGCAAAGGTCCTGTAGGATACAAAATTTCGGATAAAAAATGACAAGGCAGTTGAGGTCTTTGGTCAATTTTGAAACAGAAATGAGATTAAAGTTTAAGTCAGGTACACAAAGAACATTGGTGATAGTGTGAGTAGGTGAAAGGGAATGTGATCCTAAGTGTGTGACAGAAGTGGAGTTACCATTTGGCAATTGAACACAAGCATGTTTAGAAGCACAAGCAACAGTAGAATGCAAGCAATGAAGGTCAAAAGTCATATGATTTGAAGTGCCAGTATCAAGTATCCATTCAATGGAGCTAGGCTGATACGAAGAAGCCATACCTGCCATGTGTGCAACAACAGTGACTGGTGGAGAAGATTCCTTGCTCAAAAGATTCAGTAGCTGCTGATATTGCTCTGGAGTAAAGACCGGAGCAGAAGATGATGGAGAAGCAACCGAGTGAACCACTGACTTAGTATCTGAGTCATCATCATCATCTCCTGAGCAAGTAACATTATTAGCCCTCTTCTTCGTGAACTTAAAATCTGCAGGAGAACCAATGAGCTTGTAACAAGACTCCCTCTTGTGTCCCTTAATCCCACAGTGATCACAAGTTCCCTGAAACCGCCTGCTAGTATTAGAAGAATAAAGAGTAGTAGGTTCAGCCAATGAAACCAGTGATGATTGCTGGCGTTGAGCTTCATCCTGAAGAAGCATCAAATAGGCCTGATTTACTGAAGGCAAAGGCTGCATGAGAAGCACCTGACTGTGCACAGTTGAGTAAGTCTCATTATGACCCTTAAGAAATTGAAACAGACACTGCTGTAAAAGATTATGAGAATTCTTGCGAGACATGGCACAATCACAGGATCCAAACAGAACCAAAGCATCATATTCATCCCAGAGAAGACACAATTTGGTGAAATAAGCAGAGACAGAAGAGATACCTTGAGAATGTGATGCTATTTCATGATGAAGAAAGAAAATGCGAGATCCATCCACCTTATCATACCTTTCCTTCAGATCTTTCCAAACGAGAGCAGCACTCGAAGCAAATACAATGTCAGCAGAGAGATCCTTGCAAACCGTATTAAGAATCCAGGAAAGAACAGTGGCGTTGCAACGCTCCCACTGCGGATGAAGATCCGGATCCAAATCATCTCGTGAGCAGGTTCCATCAACGAAACCAATCTTATTCTTTGCCAGCAATGCGATTCGCATAGACCAACTCCACACACTGTAGTTCTCAATTCCAGTGAGTTGATGCGAAACAAGTAATGTTCCAGGGGTGTCTGAAGGATGAAGGTACAATGGATTGTTAAAATCGATCTTAACACCTGTGTTAAGAGAAGCTTGCGACGACTCTGGATAATCGATCGTCATGAATTACATGAACCAAAGGAAAATCAGAGAATGAACAAATTAGGGTTTCAAATTGGGGGAAAAACACAGAGAATGAAAAACAAAGTTTTGAAATTAGGGAAAATGCAAAGAAGGAAAAAAAGAACAAGATTCAGCGAAGCTCAATAACAATAGTCGATTGTCGCTGGCAGCTCTGATACCATGTTAAAACATAATCGGAGAAGAGATAGTGAGAGTAGAGAAGACGAACACTTGGTTTTGGTGAGCCAGAGTCAAAATGCTCTTCTGGACTTACTTTTCATTATGTACCATTAATTGGACTATATGCACAAAGAGCCCAAATACAAACTTCTAACTAACTAATAACTGCTGCTAACTAACAAATTAGATAACTAATTACATTTCTTCATATTAATATGACAATGTTTTAGAATTATGAATGGAAAAAAAATTAACATAATATGATAAAAATATTTATATAATAATTATGAATAGAAAAAAATTAAAAAAATGATAAAATAATTTATATAATAACTAAAAAATTTTATGAGAAAATCAAAATATATGCTAATTTTTAAAATAAAAAAATTAAATTTAAAACTACAGTGTAATTAACTTTATGTTGAATACACTGCCAGAAATATTGGATTTCCTGTTGCATACATTGCGAGTGGTATTGGATTCCTTGTATTACATCCATTCTTTTTAGTTGCAATGACTTTTGTAGTTGTCAAAAGATCTCCATGTTTTTTACCTTTCAACATTGATTACTCTTTAAAAATTGAGGCAAGAATTGATCTCCTGTGCAGTAGAATACATATGAAATATTTTCGTTTTATTTCTCAAAAGTAAAATCACTTAAAGTTTATAACATAATTAAAATATAATAAAATATAAATAATAATTCATACTTTATTGTAAAGTTTGATCATTTTCTTATATTTCCTTTTTAAACATTCCTTGAATTAATTTATCGCAACTTTTATATCTGCATATGTATCCGACCTCTAATAGTATTAATAGAATATATTAAAAGAACTCTACAAATGGTGTAGAAAATGTTAGGCAAGAAATGTTAATTATTTTAGAGTCTAAGCCTATTTATAATAAGGTTTAGACTTTTTACTAATTTAATTCAAATAAAATTCTAATTTTAATTAAACTTAATTAGAATTAAACTTATTTTAATTAAATATTAATTGAGCTCAAATGAAATCGAATATCTTATATGGTTTTTATGTATTAAGTATCTCATATTTAATTCTAAAGTTTATCAAATTTTACAATCAAAATTAATTTAATTAAAACACCTTTTCTCTCTGTGCTTTGTGTATGACCTAATATATTTCTAAATATGTTAGCAATGTCTATAAATTATAACCCTAAATCATATGTGAGATTAGATAAATTAAACTCTTTTAAGTCATCTTTAATTAAATAATTTATATCCATTCTAAGTTTATATTAAGACCACATAAATATTTAAAAATATCAAAGTGATTTTAATTAATCTTTTCATCATACAATGTTCAGATGACATAAATCATGAAATTAATTCCTACTTTATTTGAATCCAATCATATTAACTTTTTACCATTAATATTTGATTTTATTAATGACATTTGTAAACTATTTTATATAGTTTTGTTTCACCTTGATCAAGAATAGTCTAAATCAATACTAATCAAGAACAATGAAACATTTTTCTTGGTCACTTTAAGGTGATGAATTCTATATTGATCACTCAAATATCTCCATATAGTTCATGCATCTAATGATTACAGATTAAGTTACCTTTAATTAGAATAAATCGTAAGTAGTATTAAGATATAGTAATCTCTTCGTGAGATACTTTGGAGATCTTAATTCAAAGAATCAATTACACAATCATCACAAAGATAATTTTTATAGACATACAAGTAATATTTCAAATAAACTTTTCATATAAGGTTAGTTCAGTAAACTTATTCTTTAATAAATACCCACATATTTGCTTATTTAAGTATCTCTATACTTTAATCTATCAGATCAACTACTTCTTTCATAAAGAAGAAACATAATGTGTGTTAATTATTTTTACGTTCTATTAATATCTAGTCTTAATAAAACAATAACTAATAACAATTTAAATATAATATATAAACATAATATGAATATCATGATTACGATCTCATACCAATTTTATTTGTAATGTATATTTACTCCGTAGACTTTATCTCATATATATATATATATATATAATATTTTTAAATAATTGAGTCATTTAATTACAATCATCCAAGTAGGACATAAACCAATAAATACACTTTAACTTGTATAAACTCTTCCATATTATCATTTCACTCGTCAACTTACAAATTTCTTTAGTAAAGCAGATTATTGTCTTGCTTTTGTTGCATTTCTTTTCAAGCTTGGTGTCCATAGTTTATATAGCTTAGTTTACAGGGCCCAGTCTATTAAGCAATATAAATATAATCAAGTACTTAATACCTTAACTTAATTAGTAGTTTAATAACTCGGTTCATTAGCTCTTTAATGTATTCGTTAATTAGAATTAATTTGGTACTTTCCACTGCTAATAAATGTTATTTAGAAAATTTATATATTTACATTAATATAAATAATTAAATAATGTATAAGTATTATTTTTGCTAATATGATTATACAATCTTATTTACTTATTATATTTGCCTTTATCTTTATTTTTATTTATAACATTTCCTTATTAATTATTAGAAAGAATTAGGATAAAATTAGTAAGTACAATGTTCAGGTAAATTTTAGTTTTACAATTTCAAACAATATTCTAAATATTTTTATGTCATTTACATTTGGCAAATAAAGTCGAACAACTGAATATAATTAACTATAAAATAATTTTATATTTTTTAAATACAAATTACTTCATAAAAAACCTTAGTTTATTATAAAAATTTTAGTTTAAGATTAAAAAATTAATTATTTACATATTCATCTTTAAATGTAAGTTCAAATGAAAAGAACAAACTTAAGAATAAAAGTTTTTACCTTTTCACATGTTTAAGATGGCATCATCATTATCATCATCATCATCACACCTAGTCTGAAGTTTCGTAATAAAGTGGGGTCTGAAGAGGTCTAATAGTACACAACCTTACCCCTATATTGTAGAAAGGTTGTTTCTTTTAGACCCACATGTAGAAAGTACAAAGGGGTTGATGCTGAAAAGGATAAAATAAAACAAAATATTGTGTAGCGAGACTGATTAGTATACATCCTTAAGATATATGCTTGATAAATTATAATTATCTTAAATTTTCTCGTGAACTTTTTTCATAAAAAGTAATTAATAAAAATTTTAAATATCAATAAAAAAATCATGATTAATTGTAATGTATAACTTAAAAAATATATGAAAATTTTAAAATTTGTATTTAAACTTTAAAAATCTATTTTAAAAGTACCATATATTTCTCATAATACTTAAATGTAGAAAAATAATTATGACAACCATTGAAATCTATAAAAATATTATTTGAAGTCAATTTCTCATTACTTTTATGTGTTACTGAAATAACTAAATCGTCAATAAATTCGCAGACTATCCAAAATAAACTTTCCGGCACAAGTAAGTTAACAATCACAAAAGCAAAACACCAGAAAATAAAACACCGACGTTTGGTAACACAGTTCGGCCAACTTGCCTATGTTTGCGGGGCCCTCACCCAGATTAATTTCTTCCACTGTAGTTCACAAAAATTACAAAGATTGACCAACCCCGTATGACT
>JAOQMQ010000002.1:11939843-11955197 GCA_027563845.1 Erythroxylum subrotundum | reverse complement strand
AGGATTTTCCTTCACTTTATACATAAATAAGCATCAAATATTCTTGATAATCCCTCATTTAATAATCTTAACTTACAGAAAATTTTAGGGTCCAACATATACTAGCCATCCTCTTGACGTATTAACAATTTGAAGATGCCTTTAAATTACCAACCACCAAAATTTTAACAAATCAATAGGAAGGGGAACCCATGGCAATATATTACTCACTTTACCAATACATCCAATAATGTTGGCACAGATGGTAATTTGATGGTGAAACAATTTACTCTTTTGCTAAAAGACATAACTTTTGATTGGCACACAGACCTTAAAGTAAGCTTTATTGACAATTGGGAACAATTGAAGCAAGAATTTTCCAACTTTTACAATACTCAATGCATTGTAAGTAAGATAGAATTGACAAATAGCAATAAACAAAAGGATAGACCAATTTTCTTTTACATTAATAAGTTGAGGGATTTGAGACTTAACTACAAAGATTAACTCTCAGAAGCATCTATTCTAGACATGTGTATCCAAAGCATGGATTAGGGACTTCGCTACATCTTACAAGGCATTAGGCCTAAGACTTTTGAAGACTTCGCATCTTATGCGTATGGCATGGAGTTGAATATTGTTGTAGCTAGTCAAAAAATGTTATTGGCTCAAAAGCCTAAGAAAATTAAATAAAAATAAGAAATGCATAAAAGGGACATTCTCCTTTAAATGAAACTAAACAAGCCATGAAAGTGAACAAGGCACCATTAAAGTTCACTTGTGAAAGTTAAATACAACAAGAAATAGCTTTAACTTCCTTTAGTGAAAAAGAAGGAAGAAAGAGGTTGTTAGAGGATAGAAAAGAAAAATAGTATCTCTTATTAGAAGTTGAGGTGCCAAGAATCTCCTTAGAGCGTAAATCATTAAATTGCCTTAAATGAAAAAAACCAAATGAGGAAAATAAGGTGAATGATTAGAGGTACTACAAATATCATTGATTAATTAGTCATTATGCCAAAAGTGCTTTGTTTTTAAGAAAAAATCATTGAGTTATAAAGGAATAAAGACTATGAGCACTAGTATTAACCCTTTTCTTATTATCTAACTATTAAATTATGACAATAATGATTGATCAAATTCAAATTTAAAGTAATAAACTAAAACAAATCAACACAATTGACTAACTAGAACAAAGATTAAACCAAGAAACAACTAATAAAAACATGAATACCTGAATACTGAATCCTTCTAGGACTTCTCCTATATATAAGACTTCACGCATTAATTTAACCTAAAGTTCATTGGATAATAAAAATTTCTTAATTATGTTAATTTCTCTCGCAAAATTATTAATAACTAATCATAGGTTGATTAATCAAAATATCTTTCCAGTTAAAACTATTAGAATTGCACTACCTAATTTATAAATTCCTTTATTAGATTTGACTTTATTATGGAAGAGCTAGATGAGTTGGTTTAGTAGATTCCTCCTAATGAGAAAGTTATTTTAGAAGGAGATTTTAATGGCTACATAGGGGCAACATCAAATGGGTACTCATAGGCTCATAGGAGTTTCACGTACAAAGATTAAAATGACAGTGGAACTGCTTTGTTGGACTTTGTGGCAACGTTTGATTCGATGGTAGCTAACTTTTTTTTTTAAAGAGGACCACCGGTTGAGTTTGAGGAGCAAAACCACGAAGATTCAAAATGACTACTTCCTCGTAAGGCAGATTAATCCATTTAGTTGCAAGGATTGCAAACTCATACCTAACGCATGCTTGACAACTTAGCATAAATTGTTAGTTATAGATCTTATAATTAAGGGTTGGAAAAAGTAGAAAAGTCATTGGAGGTGTACTAAAGTTAGATGGTGGAATCTAAAAGGAGATACTACAATACAACTTAGGAATAGAGTAATATCTAGAAAAGAACGGAAACTGGAAGGAGATGTTAACAAATGTGGGAGAGAGTAGCAACTCTTTTAAAGAATATAGCTAAAGAGATCGTGAAAGTTTCTAAAAGGCTTAGGGGTAGTATAATGGCATTGTGGTGGTGGAATGAAGATGTAAAAAAAAAAAGGTGAATATCAAGAGCATTGCCTATAAAGCTCTAATGGATAACATCATAGATGTAGAAAGGGTAATTGACAGAGAAAGTTACAATATGGTAAACAAAGAGGTATAAAAGATAGTCTTAGAAGCCAAAAGTAGAGATTATGAGAAATTACACTAACGATAAGAAACTAAAGATGGATAAACGAATATATTTAAGTAGGCAAGAGCTAGGGAATGAAAAGTGAGAGATTTGGATCAAAATCATTATATAAAGGATGAAGTAGGACAGGTGCTCGTGGATGAAAAGTACATCAAGAAAATATAGTAGTGATACTTCTGTAGTTTTTTCATTGAAGGTGGAGAAGATAACATCTTAGGGGATATTAGCACCTCTGAGAAATATCGTAACTTCACTTATTACCGGTAAATCACAAGAGAAGAAATTAAAGGGGGACTAAGGGAGGTGAAGAATGGAAGGGTAGTAGGATCTAATGAGCTTCCCATAGAGGTTTGGAAGAGCCTAAGAGAAGAGGGTCTTAGTTGGTTATTTAAGCTTTTTTATGTGATCTTTAAGTTTGAAAAAATGTCGAATGAGTGAAGATTGAGTACATTAATTCCTCTATACAAAACAAAAAGGACATCCAAAGTTGTAATAAATATAGAGGTATCAAACTACTTAGTCACACTATAAAATTATAAGAGACCATCGAGAAGAAAGTGAGAAAGGATACACCTATCTAGGAGAACCAATTTGGTTTTAGTGGTTTACAACAAAAGTTATACATCTTCTCAAAAGATTAATAGAATATTACAAGCAAAGACAACAAGACTTGTATATAGTTTTTATTAGCTTAGAGAAGACTTATGATAGGATACCTATGGAAGTTATGTTAAGGTGTTTAGAAGTTAAGGGACTTCCTCTGACATATATACAAGTTATTAGGGATATGTATGAAGGTGTTAAGACTAAAGTAAGGATAACATGGGGAGAAACAAAGCATTTCTCTATCAATATCGAACTATACCAAGGATCCTCGTTGAGCCCCTTCCTACTTATAGTTGTGATGGATTATGATAGGTGTCTAATTGATTATGAATTTATTCCATAACACTTAGTGATTATTGCTATAAATTTGCTTTATATACTCACTTTGACTTATATGTAATTTTAGGCACAATTCAGAAGCAAAGAAGTTAAAATGAGTCAAAAGCAGGATATTTAGGTCATTTTTCAAAGATTAATTTTAACTTGTCTTCATAGAGCAAGAAGAAAAAAATTGAAAGACAAGAAAAATGAAAACACAAACAAGAAAAATCAAAGTTACTCACGGCAAAGAAGTACAAAAGCTGTGCATGGAAATTGCATGTTTTTGCATGCAATTACGTGAATTTAGTGGCTAGTAAAAAAAAAGGTGGCCAAGCAAGGAGCTAAACATCACCAAAGAAAAAAGCAAAACGAAGTAAACAAACAACTGGGAAAAGATGAAACATGAAACGGTAGCATGATGGAAAGCAGCCAAGGGAAGCAACAGATGACCAAACGAAAGCTCACAGCCATGTTGAAGCAAAGCAAAACACAGACGCACGCCAAAATGCAAACAACGTAGAAGTTTCACCCCAGAAGGAAACGACGACGTGCAGTAGCAGAGCCAAGAGACCAAAACGTAGCAACTAGAAGGAAAATACAGCAGCAAGCTGGAATGAAGAAAACATTGTCGTTAGGATGGATGAAACGTTGTTGTGGGCAGGAGCTAAAAACGCACAGTGGCAAAAGATAAAACGCAAAAGCAATGAGGGATTGGAAGGTTGGTTTTAAATAAAACCTTAGAACAACGTAGGTTTTAAGGAAAGAAAAGAATAATAGTAGCGAGAGAACAAAAGGTGGTCTTCGGTTGGGGGAACATTTTAGAGGCTGACCCAATTATCTCTTCAGGAGCTTCAGGAGAGCATGAAGAGAAGAGGCAAAGCTGTCAACCATAAGAGACCCATAGAGGGGTAACTTCCCTACACCAGTTCGAAGACGTCCCAATTAAGCATTCTTTCACTGTTTTTGTTATTTCTTTCTCTCTTTAGAAATTGTTTATATTATTCGAGTTGTATAGATTTGGGTATTATGAAAAGATGATTTTAATGCGTTCATTGGATTGTTTATTTGCAAACCCATTGCTAGAATTACGATATAATCTGTAATTGTTATATTTGAAATTTATGTGTAGCAACTAATGATTCGTAATCATTAGGGATAACATAATCTAGGTTAAATAACGCATCGTATGTGGTTGTTTCTTTTATTCATTGGTTTTACTAATTCGTAATGCTACTAGCTAATTGAATATAGAGATCTTATCCTAGGTTATTCAATAGTTAGGTTTAATTAACAATCATATCTTAATTAAACAATACCTAAAGAAAAACTCAGGTTAATTATTAACCTATGATTAATAGTTACTAGGAGAGATTTAAGAACAACAAACCAATGAAATATGTTTAATTAGGATGTAGGCCAAGATTGAACCAAAGAACTAGGTCCCTATTGAATTCCCCACTTTTATTATTTTTACATGTTTTCTTTAAATTGCTTTTGTTAGTTAGTTTAGCTTTATTTTATTTTCTTATTTCCCAAACCAAAACCACTTAAACCTAAACATCGATTAATTTTATTTCAACAACTTTACACACACTCTCTGTAAGATCGACCTAGACTCACCACTGTTATAGTAGTAGTCTAGTTTATTTTGACTAGCATTACGACACACTACTATATTAACTCACTAAGAATATCTAACCAGATTTGACTTGGTATATGTTATTTACTAATGATATTATTTTAGTAGATGAAACAAAAGAGGGTGTCAAAGTCAAGTTAGCACTTTGGAGGGATACGTTAGAGTCAAAACGTTTTAAAGACTGAGTACTTATAATGTAACTCTTTGGGCCATAGGTTGGCATCCAATTTAGAGATAAATATTGATCCAAAAGTTATTTCACAGAAAGAATAATTTAAATACCTTGGATCCATCATCCAAAAGCAATTACAAGATTGATGAAGACATAGTTCATTGTATCAAATCAGAGTAGCTTAAATTGAGCATTACATTTGGAGTTTATGTGACAAGAAGATATTGCTCAAGCTAAAAGATAAATTCTACCATTCAACATTAGGTTAACCATGCTCTATGAGGAAGATTGTTGGCTCACCAAATCGGTGCATAGTCACAAGTTAATGGTGACAGAGATGAGGATGCTATTTTGGATGTGTAACTTTACAAAAAGAGATAAGGTCAGAAATGTAGTGGTAAAACAAAACTTGAAGGTTGCTAACATTGTTGGTAAATTAAGGGAGACAAGACTTAGATTGTTTGAACATATTAAAATGAGACATCTTGATGTCCCAGTGAGAAGCTACAAGAAGATTGTACTTTGAGACTGTAAAAGAAAAGGAGGAAGAGCTAATAAGAACTAGGGGGAGGTGATTAAAAAGGATATGACTTTATTAAAGCTTACCGAGGACTTGGCTCTCAATAGGAAACTTTGGCAAACTAGGTTACAAGCAAAGGATCTTGCTTAGAGAGGTCTTGCTCTTTTTAATATGTCGTTTGTACATTTTCCTTTGAGAATTATATATATATAGTTCTCGGTAAGCTTTAATATAGTCATATCATTCTTAATCACCTCCCCTAGTTCTTATTAGGTCTTCTTCTTTTTCTTTTATAATCTCTAAGTAAAAATCTTCTCGTGTTTTCTCACAGAGACATCAAGATGTCTTTTCTTAACATATTCAAACAATCTAAGCCACGAGTAGTCTACTTTACTTTAGGATCGCCTTTTAGGCATAATTGTTGACCTTGCTCCTTGAACAAATTAAAAGCGAGTTATGTAGAGTTTATGAGTATTCCACGGGTGTTCTTGTCTTGAATAATAAAAAGGTTTCTTAATTAGTGACAAAAGACCAAGTCATTTATTATCAAAGTGGCTGGATGCATGCATGCCAAACAAATTATGAGATTATCATTATGGTTTCATCTTTAGTGAGTTTTTTTCACTTTCATTCATCAATTACATAAGGAAACCAACAAATTAAAATATGATCACACAAAGTAGCAAGTGGAAGAAGAGAGAAAAGATATCAAATGATGAGAACTTGAAATATGCCTTTCTCGCTCTCTGCATAAGGTGAAAATTGATAAGGTAGTTTATCATCAACTTGCTTATAAGTTGAAGTAGTTTAGTCTTCTTCTTTCTTGACTAAGGTCTCTAAACGGATCGGTGCATGAATTTCAAAGATAGAAGCAGACCTTAGGCATAGGAACCCACTCTTTTTAACGTTCTTCAAGAAGACATCTCTCATAAGAGGAAGAGAAATATTACAATTTTCGAGCATGCCTCGAAAGCAAAATCCAACAGAGTAAGCATAGAGAAATAAAACAATGATTATTTATGAGCACACAGAGGAGAATGTTAAAGATATTGTTATTGAATTTCTATTCTTATCTTAGCTTGTTTTTATTTTTATGTAATTATTTATTTATTTTATAATAATTATCATAATTTTATCTTCAAACAGTTCTTTAAAAAATTTTCTTTTTTACATAAGTCTGTCGAAAACAACATCTCTATTAGTTAGGAGTAAGGCTACATACTTGTGAACCTTCCCAGACCCCACATCTCAGTGAGATTTCTACTAGAATGTTGTTGTTATTGTATCTCTGGGAGCACATGTAATTCTTTTCAATTATGCTAAATCAATTTATACAAATATTTTCCCAATCTCAAATTTATGAAATCAAATATGAATCAACATACCAACATAAATTGATTTAAGAATGGTAAAGAAGACATAATCGAATCTCAATAAAAATGTCAAATAAATTGAACTTAAAAGAAATCATTACAAAATCCATCAGGAGGTTCATCACATCCAAGTACCATAAATTTTTAGTTCCTAATCCTGAAAGACATAACATCAAAATTAAAGAAAAATAGGAAACTAAAAGAAATATGGTGAAATTTCTTTTAATCTTCATAAGATCTATTTTAGATCGACATAAATCTACTCTAAATATGTCTCCTTATTTGTTCTTTTTTCTTCACCCTATTCTAAACTTTTTAAATGACACTCTGAAGCCGTTTTCATAGGAATCATCTTGTATTGAATATGTTGTAGCATTTTGAAACTCAATGTGAGTCTTAAAGGTGTTCCCTCGTGAGACTCACATTGAATTTCAAAATGCTACAACATATTCAGTTAAAGATGATTCTGCCTTCATCGTATCATTCAAAAAGTTTTTAGGCTTGATTACTCATTAACAAGGAAATAAGATTGACTAATCTAATATCGACACCTTCATGAAGAAGCATGAACCAAAGAACTTGCATGAACATAAAAGTTTACAAGAAAGGCTAGCATATATTAGAAGGTTTACATTCAATCTTGTTAGGCGATGTCAAACATTCAGTCATTTAATGAAGTAGGAGTTCCTTTCAAAAGGGAAGAAGCGTGTCAACACGCTTTTAATATCATTAAATAATGCCTATTGCGCCCTCTGGTATTACAAGCATTCAATCAAAGTCAACCATTAATCTTCCCTTATAGCTCAAACAAGGACGTTAAGAGTCTTACATAATGAAATAATGAAAAGAAAGAAAATGCACTCAATTACTTTGGTAAAACCATGAATGGTGTCAAACTCAACTGTATATACCTATCAAGAATATGTGCTTGGCGCTAGTCTTTCCGATACAAAAAGATAAGATATTACCTGAAACACATTCAATTATATTGATATCACGTACAGATCGAATCAAAGATATTATATTAAAGGCAATTTTGGCTAGGAGGCTTGCAAAGTGGGCTCTACTCTTTTAAGAATTTCAGATCACCTATGTGTTTCAAATGGCCTTAGAAGGGTAAGCTCTCGTTGATTTTTTTCAATCTGTCCGATGATTAAGGACTATATGAGGATCTTCCTAATGAAGATGCCATGCTAATCGTTGTTCTAATATGATTGAAGATGGTCTTCGATAAATGTATAAGTCAAGATGGTGTCGAGATGGTGCTGTTTATTACTTCATATGGAGAAGTTTTGCCATGTGTGTTAACGTCACCTAACAATTCTTTAACAACGTGACATAATATTAATTTTCATCCTAAGTTTGGAAGTCGCATTAGAGATTGGTATACATCATCCTGAGATATAAGGAAACTCAAATAAATCAACTCCTATTCAATTTAAGAAATTAAAAAAAAAAAGTTGAGCTTTTACCCTATTTAAATGGTAAAAGCATATTAATTTAAAACTTTTCATCCAAATAAACTGACTTCAAAAGTCTATAAAAGTTTGAGAATTCTCTCTACAATTCAGGTATCCGTAACTGCCTCGATGCAATCGCTTATCTGAATTTCATGTGATACATTTCAATTTCGTTGCGAGAAGTATAATTTTTTTTGTTAAACCACTCGATATCCGGCACCACATGGGCAGCCGATTAGTCCGAATTCGAGCCGGGTAAAACCTTTTTTGGGCGGCAAAGCTCTCTCTCGCAAGTTTTTAAAGCGACTCCATTCTAAAGATTCGAACTCAAAACCTTGGTTAAGGATGTAGGAGCCCGTGCCGCTCCACCACAAACTTCGTGGGTTGCAAAAATTACAATGAAAAAGTGATTAATGTGATCTCAAATAATAATATATTTCATAAAATTCAAAAAACAGTACTATTTCAACGAAGATAAATCCAAAAGCCTATAATCGTTGCTACAGAATATTTTGAATTTTGAAAAGTACTTTGCAGATTTCCTGTGCTGGTTGACTTTAAAAGTGTGGAAGAACATTAAATAACATAAAACTGTCATGTCAATATTATTGAATGAGGTGGAATTATTATATGATATAAGAATATGTTACATTTTTTAAAAAATATGATCTATTTTTGTTTAATTGTGTACGATTTTACCAATTTGCAGTTATATGATACTTAAAAGGACTACTGCATTATTATGCAATGCCATGAACAATGCTGGGAACATTGCTATAACAAAGCAAATTAAGGAGGACGTTTTCTGGTTACATTCGTTTAAAATTGGTGATAGATTTAGTAACAATAATTCAATATAGTTTGAATTTATAAATTAAGGTCCCTGTGTCATATGCATCTATTTTTTGGTGAGGAAGAGGAACGGGAGTAAGAGGCTGGATGTGTGTTTACTGCTTTCATTATATATTTGTGCAGTCTCTCACCTACTTCTCTGTTTTTGTCATTATTAAGTTACAGCTTAAGATCATTAATTTCCAACTTTTAAAAAATCCAGAATTATTTTGTTTATTTTATATTTTACAAATATGACTCGTATCATCATGGTCGTCCATCCATAATCATATTTTGTGTGTGGAATGGGGTAGTAATAGTATCCGCCATTTAAAGAAGTTGCAGAGATCTCGTACGTACTGCACATGGACTTGGCTTTCATTGCACATTCACAGCCATATATGAGTCACACCATACAAACCTAAACCCTACAAACCAAATTCAATTTCCATGTTTACAAACTCTGTAGGTCACAAATTTTTGTCACCAATGGATCGAAAATGAAATTACTTCATCCGAAACCAGATTTTTTTTTCTTTGGTGTTAGTTCCGTTTGTTCATAATTTGGACGTAGGCTTGTCCAAATTACGAGTTTGAGGTAGTTGTAATATTTTGTATATATATGTTGTCCCCGAGAAAAGAAAAACATATTGCTAGCAATGGATGCTATTATGCTGAATTTTCATGAACGGATAGCTGTTTGTTTGTAAATCATTCCTTGTTTTGAGCAACTGTACATATTTTGCATTTATGTCAAGACTCAAGACGTTCCATTCATGTCCTCGAATGGTTATAACCCTGCCTGTGTCCTGCGCACCCAGCCTATGGCGAGCGAAAATGTAGCTACAAGTACAATTATTATTGTCTTTTATTAATTAAAGCAATATAATTCATACCGTTATAAAAAGTGACGTTGTAATAAGTATAAGACAACAATATTTTTTGATTAGGCAACAAAATAAAAAATGTTGCTTTAAAATTTAACTAATGCAACACATTAGTTTCAAACTATGGCAACAATGTTAAATAGATATTGCAACACTTTTAAGTCTTTATAAGGCAATAAAGTGAAATATTTTTATGCAAAAATTTGTAACAATGAAAGCAACAATTTATTCTTTCGCTACCAATATTATTTAAGGTAAAATCAAACTCTTATTATTACGTAGGCATCATCTATATATACATTAAAAAATATATAGATATTAATGTACGTCTTAATTGTGTACGTACTATCAAATGTAAAAGACAAACAAAATTTGCATTTACATAATAAATAGTCCATAAGAACTTTTAAAATTCAACCCTTTAACATATTCAAAATATAAAAGCAAAAAATCACTAGCTAAAATATCCATCTACAATATCGTCCTCTATTCCATACGGAATATAACTAATCTAAATACTAATCAAAACCAATATGTATGGGCACTCTAAAATTCTTCACAAATACCTCCTTATCCAGTCCTAATCAACACCATCCTGCAAAAAAAGAAACAAGAAGTAGATTAGAATTGTAAAACTAAGATGCAAGAAAACTTGGTTTCTTTAAACCTCGTCAACCACGACGTAAAACTGTGCAGCAAATAGAGTTTATTATAGTAGAACCAAGTTATCCAAGAACAAGATCTATTGAGATAGTATAATGAGCTAAGCACTTCACTTGTCATAATTTTACCCAATTTATTATTGTTATTACGTCAAGTGTACTTATTCTCACAAACATTAGAATTAACGCCATCATATTTTCTTCACTCCACTTTCCTCAAGTCAAAGTGTACATCGCAATGAAAAGCTATATAATTTTCAATCGTTGATTTCTCAACTTAATAATATGTTAGCTTTTCATGCACTTGACCTCTCCTCCATAACTTAAAAGATATCTCCAAAGTTTCGTAATTATACTAAAAATAGTTACCTGTTGATGTTTATATGCTGAGCCAAATTTTTAGAAAGTATAATAAGCAAACCAGTTGCATGTCTAAAGTACCTAAGAAGAAATAGCAAAACAAAAAGGATGAAAAATATGGTTAAGTTTCATATTTTGTCCATCATTTTGAGGGTGAAAAATGTTATATTTTACATATGACTAAACTCGAAATTTAAATGTTGAATCACTGTACCATTAACATACACAAGTTATAATAACACTTACGATTGTTCATCACCAAATTTTCACCATTCCGACTCATACCATTGCTTTCCCCTACAAACAAAGAGGATAGTAAAAAAGAATAATCTCTTATAGCCTTTCTTTTTTATGCTTATGATAAGCACAATTCCAATAACCTTAATATCTTAAAGAGCAGGCTGAAGTAAGAACATATTAAACCCTGGGCCACTATGGAGCTAGAAAAGCAAACCAGGCATAATTCAAAACATGAACCTAACTCATAGCTCATAAATAGAACATAAATAGTTTATATTATATGCACAAAGCAAAAATCAAAGGAGCAACAAGGTTCTGAAGATAAATTTCCTGCAAACTAATAAGAATAAGATATGACAAGTTAGGAATTTTGTGTTATGTTGAATTCACTCTACATCCATATGAATAAGGAACAGACGTCTACAAACCTACACAGGAAAATTAGCTCATAGATGTTTCAATGAGTTAGAAAACTCGGTAGCGAAATTCAAGTTAGGACTACAACAATCATATATTGAAAATAATAAGCGATAGCCATTTGGCTAGAGAACCACTATCTCACGTTGTTCACATTCACTAATAGAAAGCTTGAAATTTTCACCTAATTCTAACTTCTATCCACAATTTAATTTTCCAAACACTACCTATTGCAATCTGCGCCCTGATACTTGTTATAGAACCCACAATCCTTTTGTTTTGATCCATGCAAGCAAACTCTTATCTAAAGTGCCTTTGTCTATAACAAGCTTAAACTATCTTTCTAGCTTTGTTTCAAGAACACCATTAACCTGTTTGCAAAACAAAGGTGGCAACTCCACAATATCAATTAGAATTACAAGATATAACAAGGTTGAAACAGAAACTTATCTCAAATTTTCTACAAACAAGGTTGCAGTAACCATTTTTTGTCATTATATGTTATGATTGCAATAAATTTATAATTAAACAAAGCATATAAAATCTCAACACATATCTCAATATGGTATAAATTCAAACACAAGAGAAACTTCACAAAATTGAAGAGTGTTTCTATACATGATGAAATTAAATCACAATTTAGCTTTACAAAATTGAAGTGACAGTTTAAAGAGCAATATACATGTGACAGAGCAATGCTCAATTTCACTAGGATTTTTGATACTATAAATACTTCCCCATTACATGGTGAAATAAAATAAAAAAAAGCCAATTCACAATCAAAGAGCTCAATACTTGAATAGGACAATGCCCAATTTCACCAAAAATTCATGGTTAAATAGACAATGGGCTTTGTAAATGAAAATCTCAAGATATAGTAAACAATATTTATTGGGAAATGATCAAGAAGGGAAGAAGAAAAGAAGCTAATGATTAGCTGACTTCCCTTATTCACCTATACAATGTGGGTGATTTCATATAATGCATAAATTAAAGCATGAGCAAAACTATGCTAAAAACATAAACATAAATAAGGACGAAGAAGCAAGAGTAGCTCAAGAAGGGAAGAAGAAAAGCAACTATTAAGTAATAACTTTACCTTATGCTCCTATGCTTTGGGCATTGATGACAGAGGATGATTTACATTAGGATCAAGGACATAATAAATCAAGAGTTGACATTCCTATGAATAACAAATCCAAACTATTAACACTATCTGAAGAGTTTATAACTATTCTTTTTCCTATCACAAATTCTTGAGCCACAATTCAATTTCCCTATTCTGATTCAACCTAAATTAAGTCCCTAATTAGACAATTAAAGAATCCTAAGAAAAGAAATTTAGCCTAACTTGTTAATTTATCCTTCAAGCTTGAATTTTTAACCTAGTTCTAACTTCTAACCACAATTTAATTTTCCAAATGCTACCCATTGTAATCTACGCCCTAATACCCATTGTAGAACCCACAATCTCATTGTTTTGATCAACCATCTCCATGAATTGGCCAATGACGAGAGGCACCAACTAGATCTGCTTGACCTCTTCTTAGGTGTGAAGAAGTTCTCGCCTGAGATTCTTCTATTCGCCTTTGATGTACTCTTCTTGCATGTCGATGAACTCGAGCTGCCATTGGATTGACTTGAGGTGGCTACAAAAATCCTCCTCGTTGGTGGTGAACAAGTTGGTAAGGTCGGATTTTTTTGCTAAAATTGACGGCGGTGGGGCGATGGAGACTGAAGTGTGACGAGGGAGCTAGGAGAGTGGAGATTGACTGGGAGAGAAGACGCGGTGAGTGAAGAACAGAAGAACTGATGTGTGGGAATTAAATGAAAGAAAAACGACATCATTTTGTTTCCTTGATTGAAGTAAAGCTACGTTGTTTTGATTAAGTAAAACAACATTGCACTATCCAATTCTTATCTAAATAAAACGACGTCGTTTTGATTAAGTAAAACAACATTACACTTTCCAATTGTTAACCAATTAAAAAGACATCATTTTGCTTAAAAACAAAACAATGTCGTTTTGTTGATTGATGTTGTTGGGCCTTGAGCCTTGAGAACCAGTGGGGCTGGCATATTAGTGGACTATATTGTTTATGTCTTTTTTGTTTCACTTGAAAACATATATGTATAATGTAATGTTAATTAGATTTCGCTTACATGATATAATATAATATAGAACTATAGCAACAATTTCAAATGTTGCATATAAAAAATTTTATTGCAACATTTTTTTTTATTTTGTTATCTTTTCTTATATGCAGCAACAAATTGTTATTTTTGTTATTTTTAATATTATTAAAGGCAACACTTTTAAAACTATTACATTATACTAATTTTTAGGGACACATTTTTAAACTGTTGCAAACTTACCTGGCCATACTGCTGCCTCCCATGACATGACTAGTCTCTATAAATGACTATACCTGTTTGAGATACATGTTCGTCTGAATTTTTAGATTAGATCCCCCGGCTTTTTTCTTTTGTCCATTTTTAGATGACTCCATCCCTGCGAGTAACAATCCGTTGAACTCAAACAGAAAGATCCAAGATTGATGAATGTCACGTTAACATTGTGACATAAATTGGAAACTTAGAACAGTATGTGGTACGTAAAGGAACAAGGATTCAAGTTGGAAGTTTCAAGATTAACTCCAAAAGTGAGCTTACAGAACCAAAGTAAATGAGGAACAGACATTTAACCGAAACAGGGATTCAAAGATGATCGGCGACCACGCGTAGACAGCAAATCAACCTGACCTTACCGTGGAAAGGAAGACACCATTCATTTATACTACATATTAATGCCTCCTGCAAAGCATCAACTAACCACACACTCCTCTACCAACTCGTATTTACTTCACTCCCTCTCCCTTCTTTTATCTTTTCTTTTGTTATATATAAATAATCACCGCATCCTTTTCAAACATATCCACGCAACTTTTTAAGCTGTTGTCTCTCTTTTCCTTCGAGTGTTGTTCAAGAGCAGAGATAGGTATGGAGAAACGCAAGGGCGTTTCGATGCTTGTGTGGATTCTTGTCGTTGGTTTGGTTTCACATAACATGGTTGTCGTCCCTGTGATGGCAAATACCTTTGAAGATCAGAAGAACTACTACTCACCAGACCCAAACGCAAGAAGTCCCCCTTCCGGTCTCTCCGTCTCCCTCTGTACTGTCCTTAACTCACACACACAGTAATACATAAACAGCACACAATTGAACTTGGTTCAGTACACATGCAAGTTGGTAATTTTTGGAAGTTTGTTGGGCACGTAATACAGTGTAGTGAAGAAACTTAAAATGTTTCACTTTCATACCGTCATGGAGTACTATCGTGAATACTTGTGAACTAGCTCCCTGACATACAAAGACGGGTAATTGACGAGTTGTTTTTGTCTTCGATCTTTTAAATGACAGGTTCACACCGAAGCCCTCCGCATGGAACTACGCCATCACATGGGTCCGGAGGAGGTAGCTACGGCGGTACTCCACCTTCTCACGGAAGCCACCATCCCACACCATCAACCCCATCTCCTGGGAACTGCGAAAACCCACCACCAGACCATAATCCGCCATGTGGAAGTTGCGGTACACCAAGCGTTCCTACGACACCATCAACTCCTCCGAGTGGTGGCGGCTATTATCCTCCAACTCCAACTGGCGGTGG
>JAOQMQ010000002.1:11916897-11930321 GCA_027563845.1 Erythroxylum subrotundum | reverse complement strand
ACATTATAATAAGAATCCACCCAACTTTCCTATTAGAATTTTTATAAGTATCCAAACATGTGAATATCTTTACTTTCCTATAGATTTATTTTTCAAAGAATCATATTCTAAATTCACTTTACTTTCCCGTCAACCAAACGGAGCCTTTCAAGTGTTCTAATTGTAAAGGGGAAAGTAAAGCAATACACATGTTGTAGATCTTCTTGCACATACTTACCCTAGAAGACCAGAATTTCAGTCATCAGATGTGCAGGCACTTCTAGTTAATACGTCATATCAAATAATAAGTGGTCACACCATACTTATTTAAATTAACGGATCCCAGACATATCACCACTTCAACAGACATCGACTTTAATTGACATTCTTCAGAATATATCACGTTAAGAATTCTAATAATGATAATCTCGATTGAATAAAAATTCAGATCACCCACACTTTCAAGCCATTAAGTTCATATTCTTAGTCTAAGTTCACAGTTGTTTGTCAGTACATAAACGGTTATACCCTCGAGTTTTGTGAAATATGTTCATCATGCATCTGCTAGGTTCAGTTATAAATAAAGCCTCGCAGAATTTTCATGTGGGATCTAGAGAAATTTACTATGCTAGGTTCAGCAAGGAAAAGAAAACTTCAGATAATGGGAGTCCCGTGTTACTTCAAATGAGATTCAAACCAACTGAAGATTTTCTCAGACTGCAAACTAGTCATTTCATGATATGCAAATGCAAGATTCAATTCCTCTTGCACATGTTGCAACAACTTTCTATCCAGGTCAATGTTCTTGGTTTCAAGAACGGCCTTTTTCCATCTCGTTGCTCGCCCATCTTTCTTCATATATCCATTCCCATCAATGAAGCCTTTATCTCGAAATAGATTAAATAACTTGGTGGAAACTGTTTGATCGACTCCTGGGATTCTGTCACCTAACAGATTTGGTGACAAGGGGAATTCCATGCATTCCACCTCTGCAACATCAATGCCTTTGTTCTTCATGATTTCAGCAAACTCACTTATCTTTTGCCGCCTTCTCAAATCCTTAGGCATATGCACAAACAGAGTAGGTGGATACTCCTCACTGATGTCCACTGGATCAAGTATCGCCTCAGCAACCATAAGTGTAATACTACTGAACCTCAAACTAGTTGCAAGAACTGAAACAAAGTGACCACCAGAAGAGGCTCCCAAAGCCACAAGAGGGAGCTTTTCAAGCTTATTTCTCTCAATCCACCATCTTATGATACTTTTAACAATAAATAATTCGTCCCCCAATGTCCAGCACCTACCCGCACTGGATATGGTAAGAACAGCATATTTATGAGCAAGAGCATGAAGAACAAGCAACCTTTCCTCAGGCAAACCAATGCAGTTTGGGCAGCTAGGAGATCTGTCCCAAAAATTAATGGCTCTACCATTGCATCCATGAGCCATAAATAGAACTGCTTTTGGTGAATCGGGTATTTGCCATATCACATCTGTTCCATTTCTCATCTGTATGGATGGGTGCAGTTGGACTGCGTCAAAAGTCCTTGACTTCTGCACTGGAAAGTCGACTGAATAATGGGTTCTTTTTCCATCATCACAAAAGATAATCACTAAAATCAGGATAGCCAAAACCAGACTCGTGATCATAACTGGCAACCGAGAGTTTTGAAATTTGTGCCATGGCTTTGATCTGGTCCCATGCGTCAGCATCCCTCCAAAGCATAAATATAGCAACCGAAGTGTGGCGCTAAAATTTAAATAATCATTAGTCATAGAGAGAATCTACACACTCGCAAGAAAATAAGAACACTTTCTCGCAGAATTCTTATTCAGAGCCCCACTCATAAGTTCTAGCGAAAAAAAGAAAATAATGAAAGAAGCAGAAATGGTTTGAACAGAACAGAGATACTAAAGAAATCCACGATCAGAAATTTTCTTCTCGGTTCTTCATTTTAATATTTTTCTCCTCTAATTTACAATGAGAGTAATATAAAAATTAAACAAAATCAGTAAACAAAAACTAACCATTTTCATTTTTGAATTAAATTGATCATGGCATTCTTCAGGGTAACATCAAAACTAAGACCTTGGTATGCAATATTGGAACTTGATAGAGGCATTTCCTACAACAATTACTATTAGAACCTGCCTCACCAACAGGCCTGTAAACTTCTATATCAAAATTTCAGAGATTAATCTATGAAAAGTTAACAAGTTACATATGCAGTGAAGAATACAAAAATCTTGGGAATCAGTTAAAGCAAACTATGAACTTCTTTCAATTTTAACTCATATGTTTAACACAGAGTAAACACTAAATCTTTAGTTGTTACACATGTCAAACTGAAATCTACGGAATGGTTATGGCCAGCACTCAACCCTTCATCTCAATTTCAGGCAACAGGGCACTAAACAAGATGATATGCAGAATAACAAAAGAGGCAACTAGATGCAAGGCAACAGAAATGAATGATTACGAAGAAATTCATGGAAAGCTAAGTTAGAATACAAGAAAGGAAGAAAATTAAGGCTTTTATGACATTTTTGGGGGTAGAATATAATACAAAGAAACATTTTTAGTATTTCACCAGGTATAGTAAATTAATGTTACAGGTTTTAAGGACGAATAGAAACAACTTAGAAGGGGCCGTAGGTCTAATTCAAACATTCTGAACAGTGCAGCAGGTCTGATTACATCCATTACTGTACAGACTACCAGGTTTGCATCAAGCTCTCAAAATTTTGCTTTATCCATCTTTTCACTTTTGTTTTCCAAGGTTTGACATTATGGCGGCTCCATAAGACAATAATGATCAAAATCATTCCCATGAATTAGCAAATAAACCACCATCAAGTTTACTACAGCAGGGTCGCAGTTGGTAAAGCACGGTTTGCTTCAAAGTCACAACAACAGAACACATTAAGATACTAATGCTGACAGAGTTTTATAGTATAGAAGTATCGCTCACCCTATTGACAACACCTGTATTTATGAGGCGACAACAAAATTCAAATAGCATTGGTAAAGTTTCTCAAGGAAAAAGTTAATGCGTCAATGCAAATCTAGCATTTCTATTCATGCTTACACACATCCATACCACAATACTCAGTATCTCTTTCTAATCAGGTTTATGAATCGTTGTTTAGTGAAGAAGTAAAGTGGTAGGATCCAAAGTCCAGGTATGGAAAAATTGAGTTTTGGTATTGATTTTTTTAAAAAAATACAACTGCTAAACTAGTTTCGAGGTCCAGTACCTCCAGCCTAAGGCTCACACACAATGACACTCCACAATGCCCTCCCTTGATTCCTATGTTGTTATTTATACTGGGAATCTGTAGCTACTAACAGATTATTTTAGCTGACAACTGGATGATTGGTTGTCAGCACTACTAACTAACTAACTGAAAATACAAAACCAATAGCCAAGACTACCCCTCTGCTCTTTTACTCCCCTGCCTTCTTTTTATTTCTTCTAACATAGAATTGAGTCACATTTGGTCTATCACTACTTCCCCCCATTAGTTTAACCTTGTCCTCAAGGTGAAACTTTGGAAATTGAACTTGCATGTCTTCAAACAACTCCCATGTAGCCTCAGAAACTGGGTGGCTTGTCCACTAAATAAACACTTCCAAATCTGGGCTAGAAGTGAGGTTTCTAATGGCCAAATGTGAGCTGGATAATCCGGGGCAGCTTCAGGAATGAGTAAATAGTCTGGCATGTTTATAACAGAATCATCAGTACCCAAGACCTTCCTAAGTTAAGAAACATGAAAAACATAGTGAATTTTGGCTTTCGAAGGCAAACGTAACTGATACGTAACTGGCCCGATGCATTGTAGAATTTCAAAGGGACCAAAATAATGCGGAGCCAACTTTGTTACTCCTCGTTTCCACAGATTGTTGGCGATAAGGTGCCAACTTGACAAAGCCCTATCTCCCACCTGAAACTCCACTTCTCTTCGTTTACCATCTGCTGTCAACTTCATCCTCTGTTGGGCTAAAATCAAGTGATGACATAACTCGAATAAATACCGGTCCCGTTCCTGCAGCAATGCGTCAATGGTGTCTACGGCAGTGGATTGAATACTGTACCTGGTGATAGCGGGAGCATCTCGTCCATAGAGGACTTTGAACAGTGTAGTACCCAAAGTTGAATGAAAGGACGTGTTCAAGCAATATTCAGCCCATCCCACCCAACGTGCCCAGTGTTGAGGTTGCTTGCTGGTAAAACATCTTAGATATGCCTCTAGACACCTATTAACAACCTCAGTTTGCCCATCTGATTGTGAATGGTAGGCTGAACAGTACATCAACTTTGTGCCCTGCAACTTAAACATCTCCTTCCAAAATTTACTCAAAAATATTTTATCCCGATCGGACACAATAGAGTTAGGGTACCCAAGCAAACGCACCACCTCTTGTACAAAGATATAAGCAACAGATTGTGCAGTATATGGATGTTTCAGAGGAATGAAATGAGCGTATTTGCTAAGCCTGCCCACCACTACTAGGATAGCCGAGAATCTTTTTGATTTTGGCAGCCCTTCTACGAAATCCATAAAAATATCTTCCCAAACTTACTATGGCACTGGTAAAGGTTGCATAAGTCCAGCCGGAGACAGCGACAGATACTTGTTTTGTTGACAGATTAAGCATTCGGCCGCAAATCTATAGATATCACTTTTCATTCCTTCCCAAAACAGTTCATTTGCTAGCCTCTTGTAAGTCTTTAGAGCACCCCCATGCCCCCTATGTTACTCTAGTGGCTATCCATGATCAGGGCTGGTATTGAGGATGAAGTCCTTGGAATTACTATCCGATCTTTGTAAAACAAGCGATCCTGAATTATTGTGTATGGAGGATGCGACCCACCATCTTCTAGGAGCTCTTGCTTCAATTTGGACAATTAGGATCAGCATCAATCTCCTTGATTATTTGCTCCATATCCAATGCCCTGATTGCTACTACTGGCATCAATTAAGCCAAATTAGGGATTCTAGACAAGGCATCTGCTACCCTATTCTCTCTGCCGGCGTTATACCCAATGCTGAAAGTGTACCCCAGCAGTTTGGACAGCCACTTCTAATAGTCAGGGTGTATCTCACGTTGTTCCAGCGAAAATTTGAGTGGTTGCTGGTCGGTTCTGATGACAAATTGATGACCTAAAAGGTATGAACGTCATTTCTTCACTGCCAGGACGATAGCCAACAGTTCACGCTCATAAGCTGATTTATGTTGGCTTGAAGTTGACAGAACCTGGCTGTAATAAGCAATAGGTTGGTTACCTTGCATCAGAACAGCTCCTACGGCATGTGCTAAGGCATCGGTTTCCACTATAAACGATTTAGTGAAATCCGGTAATGTCAACACAGGTGCTGAAATCATGGCTTGCTTGAGTTGTTAGAAGGAAGCTTCATTCTCCCTAGTCCACTTGAAACCTTCTTTTTTTAACAATTGAGTCAAAGGCCAGGAAATGTCTCCATAGTTCTTCACAAATTTTCTATAATATCCTGTCAGCCCCAAAAAACTCCTCAATTCCCTCACATTCCTAGGCCTTGGCCAATTGATCATGACCTGAATTTTTTTCATGTCAGCTGCCACTCTATCTCTTGATATAATGTGTCCTAGGTATTCCAAGGTTTCCTGCCCAAAGATACATTTCTTCCAATTCGCATACAATTGCTGGGATAGGAGCACATTTAGGACTGCTCTGAAGTGACGAACATGATCTTCACTGCTGGCACTGTAGACCAAGATGTCATAAAAAAAGACCAATACAAACCTTCGGAGATAAGGTTTGAAAACCTGATTCATGAGGGATTGAAATGTGGCTGGTGCGTTGGTCAATCCGAAGGGCATTACAAGGAACTCATAATGCCCTTCATGAGTCCTGAATACTATCTTCTCTATGTCGTCCGTTCTCATTCGGATTTGGTGATACCCTACCTTTAAATCAATCTTTGAAAAGATGGTAGCCCCCTTCAATTCATCGAGTAGCTCGTCTATGATAGGAATAGGGAATTTGTCCAATACCGTCACCTTGGTTAAGGCACGGTAATCCACACAAAAATGCCACCCCCCATCCTTTTTCTTAACCAACAACACCGGACTAGCATATGGACTCACACTTGGTTGAATGATTCCTAAATCCAACATTTCCTTTACTAGCTTCTCAATCTCATTCTTTTGGAACTGTGGATATTTATATGTCTAACCGTGACCAGATTGGCTCCTTCTTGGAGAACATGGCATGGTTCTTAGTTCTTTCAGGAGGCAATTTCTAAAGCATGTTGAAGACCGCCCTGAACTCTTCCAACACAACCTGGAGTTCTGGTTTAATCGGTTTGGTACCTTTCAACTCTTCTAGCTCCAAAAACCCCAATTGTAACAGAGATACCGGGTCTTCATCTGTTATGGTATGCACCAAATTCTTCAAGTTAACCAGTGTTTTAGCGAGCGTTGGGTCTTCTGTAATTGTAAGGATCTGGTCTCCCTGTCTGATCTCCATTGTCATCTTACTCCAATCATTCACCACTTTGCCTAGAGTTTGCAGCCATTTAATTCCCAAGATAACATCACAGCTGCCCAACTCCATTGGTAAATATCCTTCAGTTACCACTAGACCTTGCACTGACAAAAATACACCCTGCAGATCCCTTGCCCCTTAACCTTTAGCCCATTATCCATAGCTATCACATACCTTTTAGTTCCTTCTAACTTACAGTTTAGGAATTTCACCAATTCCCATGAAATGAAGTTGTGCGAGGCTCCGTTGTCTATAATTATTATCACTTCTCTCCCTTCCAAGATCTCCTTCATTTTCATAGTTTTAGGAAAAATGAATCCCAACACTGACCCTGCAGCCAACTCTACTGTTTGTAAGGTCTCCTCCACCACCTCTCCTTCCATCTCCTCCTCTGGTTCATTCTCTTCATCCATTGCAGCCAGAACCTATAGCTCTAGTTTCTTACAGTAATGACCTGGGCTGAATTTCTTGTCACACCTGAAACAGAGTCCCCTAGTCTTCTTATCTTGTAACTCACCCACAGTCAGTCTTCTAAATCCTCCCGCATTCTGATTCTTACTCCCTTCTGTGTTTTTGTGACTAGTATAATTAGTGGAACGAACCCCATTATTTCCTAGTTCATCCTTCCCTTTCCCCACCCCTGTATTTTCCACTCTTGTCCCCGTGTTTCCCCACCTCGTACCTACACCCCACGGTTCCACCTGAATACACTCATCCGTCTCAATTTCTCCTCTACCTGCTGGGATAACTCCATTATCTCAGCCAAATTCCTAGGTTTAAGGATCTGTACTTCCAATAGGATATCTTCTACTAACCCATTCATGAAGGTACTCTCAAGCACAGAATCGGGTAGTTCAGGAAGAGGAGCTGCTAGTTCGAGAAACTTACTGGTGTATTCCGCCACTATTCCGATCTGCTTCACCGCTAATAGACGTTGACATTGCGTTCCTTCGTGAACTGGACGAAACTTCTGTGTCACCAGCTTCTTGCATTCCTGCCAATCCACGATTAGTCGACGGCCCTCCACCCAACGGAACTAGGTCAACATGTCTTTTTCCATACTCATCCCCACAAGTTCCATCTTCTCCGCTTCCGTGAATCTCCCCACCGAAAAGAACCGTTCAACCCGGTAGATCCACCCGTCGAGATCATTGCCCCCGAAAACGGGCATCTCGATCCTTCTGGTTCGACAGTCTCACCGAAAGTCACAGCTGCGCACGATCCCCGGAGGTGGGTCGACACGGTAGCTGGAGTCATTTCGCAAATCGTTGCTCTCATATTGCTCTTATGGTTTGATCAGGTCTTTTTCCAACTCTTTCCTTTGATTGGGTTCGGGTCGGTTTTCTTCGGGTCGGGTATCTATAGTTCTTTCCATGCCATCATATTTTTTCCATGTCTGCAGAACCAACATCGTCATGCTTTTAATTGCTGACGTCAGTCGTTTCCCCCATTTCTTATAAGCACTCTCCAGCTTCTTTTGGAACTCTGAGTTGTAGTCGATCATCTGTCTCTGCCACTCTTGGTTGGAACGATTTAATTGCCTTTGAAACTCCTGGTGGGCATGGCTAATTGATTTCTGTATCTTCCCCCCATCTTTTCGCCTCTCTTCTCGAAGAAGTTCCAAGTCCTTCTCGATCCCTTCAATCCGATTATCAACTTTCTTAGTAGCCACCACTCAGGATCGACTGCTCTGATACCAGTTGGTAGGATCCAGAGTCCAGGTATGGAAATTTTGATTTTTGGTATTAATTCTTAAAAAAAAAATACAATTGCTAAACTGGTTTCGAGGTCCAGTACCTCCAGCCTAAGGCTCACACACAATGACACTCCACGATGCCCTCCCTTGATTCCTATGTTGTTATTTATACTAGGAATCTGTAGCTACTAACAGATTCTGTTAGCTGACAACATGATAATTGGTTGTCAGCACTACTAACTAACTAACTGAAAATAGAAAACCAATAGCCAAGACTACCCCTCTACTCTTTTACTCCCCTGCCTTCTTTTTATTTCTTCTAACATAGAATTGAGTCACCTTTGGTCTATCATAAAGCTGAGTGCAAATACACCAGCTAAGTCTAGATCTAAAATATCAGATTATCAGCATCAAAAAGGATGTTATTTTCGTCTAAATGCAGAAGTTAAAGACAATTAAGCATAAAGAGCACAACAGGTTTTGCCTTGAAGCGCCAACGCATAGATCTTTTCATATTCTTTGTTTTATTTACTGTACTTATAACTAAATCCCTAATTTCTACACAAAGTTTGAACTTTAAACAAGATTAAAAAAAAAGACGTTATTGATACATACGACTCCAAATGATATAAGTGTTCAAATTTTGCTGGTGTTACTCTCTCGACCAATCTGCAATCAGAACCATACCTTTCTACATCAAAACCAACACCGAAAATGAACACTGCTTCCCTTTGAGAAAAGTAGATTACCAAGATTAAAGGGACGAGAAAAAAGTCAACAAAATAGAGCCCAAAAAATTCAGCCCATCATAGTTTTTTAAATCTTTAATCTGAACATAATCAGACATGCCAAATTCACAATTATGGAGATCAAACATAAGAAGTTTCCATTAACCAATAGCATCAACGTAGTTCAGAGTTAGAATGCATCGACTATGAACTACATTTTTACAGAATAGAACCAAATCCAGTTCGAAGAACTTCACAATCAGCAACTAAAACAAAACCAGGGGGGAAAAAAAGACTGAAATGAGATTAAAAAAAGATATAGACAAGATGTTTAACTTACCGGGAACAGTAGATGAAACAAACAAGCGAGAAAGGTGAAGTTGGAGAAATGTAACCGAAAGTGTACACCGCGGTTGATAGCTAGCACTAGCATTCACGGGTTAAAAACGCTCCATTTTTGTGGATTGAGATATAATGGGTCGTTCATTGGGCCTTGGCCTATTTTCCATGTTTACCGTTACAAGATTTTCAATGCGAAGTCTGCTACGTTTTCCTTTCCTTTCCTTTGGCATGGAACATGCGCATTTAATAGACCTTCTCTCTCTTTCAACCTCGTGAATCTACAGAAAACGCTCAACATTTATAACTTACCTACAAGTCAAACTCATATTAACTAAACCTTTTTTTTATAATTATTTTTATTAATATACATTCTCAAATTCCTAATTATGCAGATTTATACTCCATTCAAAACAAATGCCTCTTACTCCACTTCCCTTCTACGCCTCCCAATTAAAGATTTTGCATATAGTGAGGAGCAAACTACACTATTTTTTTATTTTGATTATTTAATTGTAAAAATATTGAACAGATCAATTTTTTATTTTTTGATTCGATTTATTTTAATTATTAAAAACTGACTAATTTATTAAAAATAAATTAAAATTAATTAATTAATTTTTATTTAATTAAACTTCAAATTCTTCGATAAATAAATATGATATCTTTCGATTATATTTTAAATTCTTCAAATTTATTTAATCTTTAACGGATTATTTCAAATTTTTTAATAGATAAAGACATTTTCTTTTAATCAAATCTAAATTTATTAGACCTTTTAAATCTTAAATTTTTACATATAACAATAATTAAAGTGACGTGAAAACAAATAAAAACATAATTAGTGGTACAAGTTAATCTAAATTATATGTGCACAGTTTGCTTGAAACTGTATATGGATGTATATGTGTATAAAAGCATAACCATTAAAGAAAAGTAGATATCAATCCTTTAATTAATGGTGACGTATAGTAATCAATAATAACTAACAAAACAGCAACATAGAAAAATATAAGAAAAATAAGTGAATGAATTAAAGAGTGATGGGGGTTGTTGCCGTGGAAGCGGATCTATAAATATCACAGTCCAACTACCTCCCCCACACAACACAATCCCCCTTCCTCTTTACCCTTTCCCTTTTCTTTCTCTTTGTCTGTCAGCCTCTTTACCTTTGTCTGAGTTCACAGCTAGCAACTTGATTTTCATTTTTCATTTTATTAGTTTAAATTTCTAAAGCTTCTCAACATTCATTTGCTGCCAACCTACCAACATTTGTAACTTCAAGTAAGTTACTTTTCAGTGTTTAAAATGTGAGTTTCTTAGTTTGTTAAATTGTTGCACTAATTTCAATGCTTTCTCATGCTCATTGATTGTGGGTCTCTTTAGATATGGCTCCACATTAATCTAAGCTTTGCCAAGTTAGATCTGGAATACTAGGTAGGTGCATCTTTTCCTTGTGGGATGCTGGTTTGGTAGTCTATGTAGACTGGTGCAAAGGCTGTCGCGTGATTTTGGTCGCTCTCTGCCGGCTTTTGTTACAAGTTCTTGTCTTTTGGTTTGGTTCTGCTTTCGATGGATTTGTCGATTCTGTGTTCGAAATTGCTACGTGATGGTGCATTGCTTTTTTTTTTTTTTTTTTTTAATGTTTACGACTCTAGGTTTCTGATTTTGCTTTATTTATCTTGTTGCTTCTGATTTATTCTTTATGTGGGAATGTAATGCCGAGCAAGATATGCAGTTGATCTAGATATGTAGTTGATCTCTGTATCTTACTTGCTACGTCTGCTAAGTTTTCTTCAAGGAGACGGTTTCGTTCTGTTTCACAATCGGTTGTTCCTCCCGTCTTTTTGGAGATTCTTAGTTTTCTCGACTAGACAGATTTTCCTTGTTCTTTCTTGCCCAATGCTTTTGTTTTGATTTTTGTGTTCATCATCAGCTGAAACTGTTGTTTTCCCCTGTTGCCTCACTGGAGAATTGAAAGGTTGCTAAGATGGACACTCCATACAAACCAAAAAACATCCTCATTACTGGAGCAGCTGGCTTCATCGCGTCCCATGTGTGCAACAGACTTATCCGAAACTATCCCGACTACAAAATTATTGTCCTTGACAAGCTTGATTACTGTTCAAATCTCAAGAACCTCCTCCCTTCACGATCGTCTCCCAACTTCAAGTTCATCAAGGGAGACATTGCGAGTGCTGACCTTGTCAATTTCATACTCCTCACGGAGTCCATTGATACGATCATGCACTTTGCAGCTCAGACCCACGTGGACAACTCATTCGGAAACAGTTTTGAGTTCACTAAAAACAACATTTATGGCACTCACGTTCTTCTCGAGGCCTGCAAAGTCACTGGACAAATCAAGAGATTCATCCATGTGAGCACAGACGAGGTTTATGGAGAGACAGAAGAAGATGCTGTTGTGGGAAACCATGAGGCTTCCCAGCTGCTGCCGACAAATCCATATTCTGCCACAAAAGCTGGCGCAGAGATGCTTGTTATGGCATATGGGCGATCATATGGTTTGCCGGTGATAACTACCAGGGGAAACAATGTTTATGGGCCCAACCAATTCCCAGAAAAGTTAATTCCGAAATTCATCCTCTTGACAATGAGGGGAAAGACTCTTCCAATCCATGGTGATGGATCAAATGTGAGGAGTTATCTCTATTGTGAGGATGTTGCTGAGGCATTTGAAGTTGTTCTTCACAAAGGTGAAATTGGCCATGTGTACAATATTGGGACAAAGAAAGAAAGGAGAGTAATTGATGTGGCAAAAGATATTTGCAAGCTTTTTTGTTTGAACCCGGACACTCAAATTAAGTTTGTTGATAATAGGCCTTTCAATGACCAGAGATACTACTTGGATGATCAGAAGCTGAAGAGCTTGGGTTGGTCTGAAAGGACCACATGGGAGGAGGGTCTGAGGAAAACCATGGAATGGTATGTTGGCAATCCTGATTGGTGGGGGGACGTTTCTGGGGCACTTGTACCTCATCCGAGAATGCTGATGGTGCCTGGAATTGAAAGAAAATTGGATGGGTCAGATATAAATGATTCTTCTTCATTACTAATGAAAGATAATAAGGCCCAGAACGGAATGGAAATACCCACATCAAAGAATACTCCCTCTGAGCATAAGCACTCTCTGAAATTCTTGATTTATGGTAGAACAGGTTGGATAGGAGGGCTTCTTGGGAAGCTTTGCGAGAAGCAGGGTATACCATATGAATATGGAAAGGGACGTCTGGAGAACCGATCACTTCTTTTAGCAGATATTCAGAATGTTAAGCCAACTCATGTTTTCAATGCTGCTGGAGTGACTGGTAGACCCAATGTTGATTGGTGTGAATCTCATAAAACAGAGACTATTAGAGCTAATGTTGCTGGAACATTGACTTTGGCTGATGTCTGCAGAGAGCATAACCTACTGCTTATTAACTATGCAACTGGTTGCATTTTTGAGTATGATGATGCACATCCATTAGGGTCAGGCATAGGGTTCAAGGAGGAAGAGAGAGCCAATTTCACCGGTTCTTTCTATTCCAAGACCAAAGCCATGGTAACTTCTTTGAAATTCCTTTTTCTGTTTCATTTTATGAGTTGAGGAAAACAACGAAGGTTTTAAATGCTTCACAAATTGTTAGTTAGTTGCATAGGTAATAAAACTTTCCATCTTTATGCCAGGTTGAAGAGCTTTTGAGGGAGTATGATAATGTTTGCACCCTCAGAGTCCGGATGCCAATATCATCTGATCTCACCAATCCACGTAATTTCATCACAAAGATTTCAAAGTATAACAAAGTGGTTAACATCCCAAACAGCATGACTATCTTGGATGAGCTTCTTCCCATTTCAATTGAGATGGCCAAAAGAAATTTGAGGGGCATATGGAACTTCACAAACCCGGGTGTTGTAAGTCACAATGAGATTCTGGAGATGTACAGGGATTATA
This sequence comes from Erythroxylum subrotundum, assembly GCA_027563845.1. NCBI lineage: Eukaryota > Viridiplantae > Streptophyta > Magnoliopsida > Malpighiales > Erythroxylaceae > Erythroxylum > Erythroxylum subrotundum. The sequence continues at coordinate 11,917,088 of JAOQMQ010000002.1, read as the reverse complement.
TTAACCCCAGCTTCAAGTGGGTTAATTTTACTCTGGAGGAACAAGCCAAGGTTATTGTTGCTCCTCGCAGCAATAATGAGTTGGATGCATCTAAGTTGAAGAAGGAGTTCCCTGAGCTGTTATCAATTAAAGATTCACTGATTAAGCACGTCTTTGAACCCAACAAGAAAACTTAGATGGACATACATGGG
>JAOQMQ010000002.1:11897281-11907719 GCA_027563845.1 Erythroxylum subrotundum | reverse complement strand
ATTCCTCAAGAATTCCCAGATCTCCTTCGCCGATCCAAGAGTCATTATCCGAGTGAATATGGAGGGCGCGATTGCTTAGTATAAGCAAGATTTCGCCCTAGCTTTCTTGGCAACTCTTCCCTCAACCAACGCAACTGAGCAATCGGGACATCATCCGCTGGGACCTCCACTTCGTAATCCTCATCTATCGGTTCCCACAGATCCTGACCTTGCAGGTATGCCTCCATTTTTATCGCCCAGATCTGGTAACCTTCACCATCAAAGACAGCCGGCTGCATGCTTGGAGTGGATGACTCAGTCATCTCAGAGTATGCACTCCTCATTACCTTTGCGTAATCCGGAAGGAATTTGTTTGCTCAAGACGCGGAACTCTTGCTTACACCCTCACAGGTCCCTTAAGAAATATGCTCTGATACCACTTTGTTGTTTTTATCGATCAATCATGCACAACCAATCGACTAAGAAACAGAAAACGTAGAGAGAGAAAACTAGTGCGAGAGAGAATGCAGAAACAGAGTAGAACAGAGGATGTAAGAACTCAGTGAAAAACTGAGATTTCATTCAATGGGTTTATCGTACAATTTTCTGTGAACGTCTGTGTACATTTATAGCTTTATTAGCTAACTGTTATCTAACTGCTTTCAACCAACTGTTCTTGAACATCTTGAGTTCTTGCATTCTTGAATCTTTCACGTAGCTGCATGGCTCGAACGTCTTCATGTTGTCCGACAATTCCTGAGACATACCACCTACAAGTACTAATAAAAAATGGAATAAAAGTTCAATGCAAAGCGGTACTCTAGTTTTTGAATACCAGAAAATGAATGCAACGAGGGAGAAAGGCTGATAGCAAGAACAGAGGAATTATATCAGCTAGGTTTGCCTGTTAAATTTCTCTGGAGAAACTCTTAATCCTTGTCACAAATTCTATTAGTTAGCTAAGCTGGGACTCAAATTCTCTGTCATTTCTCTCACCATAGTTTCTTCTCTTATCTTTCTAATCAACCTTTGGATAATGAATTCTCCACTCATTTAAACATCCTGAACATTCTCTGATCTCTCTCCATCCATATCATATAAATTAGACGTCTAAATGCCATCTTAAACATATTAAATCTTCTTTTTAAGATCTCTTAATCTTTAGAGGTAAATCAATTATCCTTTATCACTATATGTAACAATGCATATTACAGAAAGGATGATATTTGGTTCCATAATTTATAGCAGAATTTATAACTAAAAAAAAGTGATTTATGCACTTTATTCCATCTTTACAAGCACACATATAGGATCAACTTGACAAGTTTTTAGGCTATCCTTTGTACCCTATCTACATTTACTAGCTAGCTATAGGATGAAAGATGTGTAAGAGTTCATGTTATGATTCCAGGCTAGTTCATGCCATGAGACCTTGTCCTGCCTTTCTACAAGTATATCCTTACATGATTGATTTGTAAATTTTAGAGAGTTATGGTTTAGCCAACTTAAGGTGTCTTCCTTTCTTCAGTTAGTAGAATAGCTTGGGAGGTTATCCTTGACTCTAGTGAAATCCCTTAATGCATGAATTAGCTAGCTCCATCTACCTTTAGCTATGATGATTTCTACCTTAGAGTTCACAAGAATGCTTACTTTGAGTGAATCAAACTCTTAAATCTTGTATAAAGATCCTAAGTTGTGCCAACTTTCAAACCAAAAAGGTGTAACCTTGCTATTACCAATGTTGTGTTTGAAAACATGGTTTACCAAGTCCGTCATTTGTAATATCTGTCTAAGGGTTCATGAGGTGCTAAGTTTGGGTCTTGCTTTTCAAATACTATCTCCTTTTCATAAATGCGTGTGTAGCCATTTTACTTAAAGTAACTCTTTGTACATGTATAGCTTCCATATCCTCTCTAGAAGGAGCATTTTGTTTATGACATTAACGGAATTTATTCCAAGATCTTGATTCTCTAGATATAGATCAATCCATTTGACCTTTGTCACCCATTTTTTCTCCTCCAACCTCGACCATTGGAACTTCCCTCAACATCCTTTTGATTGACTTAATTGTCTCCTTTAGAATTGCTAGATGAATACTCCATTATATATAGAGATTGCAAAAAATAGAATTGATTAGTTATAAATTGCCTTATAACAGAGGAATCCACTGCACCAATTACCAAACCTTTTTTTATAGTACACAATTTGAATAGAATAATATCTTCGTACTAATTGATATCTCAAAATACTTGGAAAGGAGTTATTCATATTTGAAGCCTTTGGTAATTTTTAAGAGCTCCTTTGTTGCATTTCAACTTTCGTAGTAATTGATATCTCAAAATACTTGAAAAGGAGTTATTCATATTTGAAGCCTTTGGTAATTTTTAAGAGCTCCTTTATTGCATTTCACCCGGCTGAAATGCAAAAGCTACTTTTAGAAGGATTCTAGCTCAACCCGAAGTAATTCTTTATACATATATAACTTCTATATCTTCTTTATAAGTAGAATTTTGTTCATAACCTTAATGGAATTTATTCCAAGGTACCTGTTCTGCAAACATAGATTAGTTCACTTAATCTTGCTACCCTTTTTTTTCTCCTCTAGCTCTGACTGTAGGAACTTCACCAACATCCTTTCAATTGATTTAATTATCTCCTTTAGAATTTCTAGGTGAATACTCCAATATATATAGAGATTGCTTAAAATAGAGTTGATTAGTCGTAAACTGCCAATATAAGATAGGAACCCATTGCATCAACTACCAAATCATTTATGTATAAAGTTAATAAGTAGTTTACAATCTGAATAACATAATCTCTTTATAGTAATTGAGAATAATCTCTTTGTAGTGATTGAGATCTCAAAATACTTAAAAGGGAGTCATTCATATTTGAAGCGGTTGGTGATTCCTAAGAGCTCCTCTATTGCATTTCAACTAGCTAAAATGAAAAATTTGCTTTTGAAAGGCTTGTAGCTCAACCCTGATATTTCCTTAAACTAATCCAATGATCTGGTGAAAACCTTGACAGATTCCTTAATAGCACCATAAAGTAATAGTAAATCAAAAAGATGAAAATCTTAGTTATAATAATACTTAAACCTGGACTCATTGGTAATATTAAATGCAATTAGTTTGGTGAGTGTCTCTCTATATAGGGTGAACAAATATAGTGATAAAAGGATATCTTTATCTAAGACCTTTTGCAGCTTTCAATAGTTTAGTTAGTGCTTCATTGACTAAGGTCGAGTATAAATTAGAAGTAACACATTATATTACCCTATTAGTGAATTTAGCAAGAATCCCTAGGCTTCTATAGTACTGAATAAGAAATTACAATTCTAGAAGTCAAAAGCATTGTTGAAATCAATCTTTATAGCATAGAGTCTTATCTCATTCCTCTCATGGTAACTTTTGAATAATTCTTAGGCAATTAGTATATTTTCACCAATGCTCCTTCTATGGATGAAAGCACCCTGACAAGGATTGATGATGCCTTTGAGAATCACCTTTAATCTAGAGGCCAACAACTTAGAAATGACTTTGTAAATTATATTACAAGGAATGAGACTATAGTCAAATAAGGTAACATGATTTACAATATTAAGAATCAAATAAATATAAGTTTTGTTAATATCCACTTAGAAGAATATAACATTGAAACCATCAATTCCAAAAGCTTTATTTGAGTTTAACCTAAAAAGGGTTTCCTTGATCTTACTTTTGGAGAACTCCCTATAAAAGGCAAGCAACATGATTTGCTAAGATGGATTTTGTTATGAACTTTATGTCTTCACTTAATAGATTAATCTGTCATCAGTACCCAACATACTATTGAAATAATTGAGATCTATGCCTTTCAAATGTTCTTAATCCTTGATTATAAATCCCTATAGTGTTTTTAAGGAAAAAATTTTGTTAATATTTGTCTTAGTTAAAATAGTATTATAGAAAATTTCGTGTTCCTATCTCAAATAATTATTGACTTCTAATATGCCAAACATTAACGCATCTCTAAATTTTCAATATATTTTTTAGAGCTATTCGTTCAAGAAGTTTGAGGGTTTCATCTATTGGATTAACTCTTAATTGTTCCCAGACCTTGTTGAGAGAGTTTAGACTTACATTTTCGTCCATTTCTATAATCGTGCAACTCCTTTTATTCAATTGAATTAATTATGTTTTGACAACTTTTATCTTTTGCATATATTTATACCTTTTATCACCTTGCATTTGGGTGTTTCATGATCTTGTTATAGCTTTTGTTGAATCTAAGAACCTCTAAAAGAAAATTGTTAAACTTAGGATGCATTGCTTTTCAATAGTTTCTCATTCAAATGAATTTCTATGGGTGTGTAATATGAACAAAGAGAATTACTAAAGTGAGTAAAACTATAGAGATAACTTATCATCTAGAGGGAGTTAACGAGGAACCTATCAAATTTCTTTTCATAAAAACCAACTTTTGAATTGCTTATGATTGCAAGTAATAGTGGTTGCTACTATGTTTGGGATTAGTTACACTAGCATTATTGATGTATTTAGTGAAATCTTAATTGCCACTTTTCTACTTAGATCTTTGCACATAAACCCCTTATGCTAGTATATTTATTTTGCAATTACTTAAGTATTCCTTTCATTGAATTATTCTCACACTACAATTACTTAAGTATTCCTTTCATTACGTTATTCTTTAACTTTTGTGTGGTTTGTATTTCACAGTAACAATAAGTTCTTACTGGTCCCTTTTCTCTTCCAAACAAGATGAATTATTTAACTTCTATTCTCATGGAAAATGCTCCTAACTTCAGTAGCTCGAATTAGGATAAAATCAGTAAAGACTAAATGTACCACATAATGAGAAGTTTAAAAATATTAGTATTATTAATTTGTTTTCTAATGTTTTTACTACTTGGATTATTTGTAGTTTGCGACAAGTGACAAATCTCAAAAATGTCATATCAAAAAGAGCATATAATTAAGGGTGAGAAAGCTACAAAAAGTGAAAAATTTAACGCAAAAAGTGAATAATAGATTAAAAATGCAAAAAAAAAAACTAAAAAGTTGCAAGAACTACAAAAGGTGCTAAAGCTTATAGACTTAATATAAATAAATTTTTTTACTAATATTTCTAACTTCATGTCTTGAAAATGCAATAGATATTGATCACAACTCTAGGAGTTCTACCATAAACCTCGTCTTAACTAATATAGGATTATTAGTTTCACTTCTAATTTTAATTTTAATTTTAATTTTTAAATAAAATTCAATTTTTTATTGTTAATATTAATATAGTCATACTTTTATAATTGAAAATAATAAAAACAAAATAATAATAACATATAAATTAATTTTATGAGTTAATTAAGTAACTAGTTTTATCTTAATTTCTTATATAATATTTATTAATGATAAATTCATCATATTTACTAAAATTAGTAATTAACTAAATAAGAAATTTACAAACTTTTATTTATAAACAAATATTTATTTAGTAAAATATATTTTAATTTTTAAATCAATGCTAATATCTAGAATTAAATGTTCAAATTTTAAAATATTTTTATCAATAAATAATTATTATTGATAATTTAAAATTTATGTACCTTAAGATAATTTAAATTTAAAATGAGTTATTTAAAACTTTAAGTAATTTTAATATAAAATAAATAGTTAAATTATATTTTTCATAATTTTATTAATAATTAATTTTAAATAATTAAATAGCATTGACATGTCTCAAATTCAAGAAAATAAAATTCTTCTTTTAGAAATATAATGTATATAATGATGAGTAGGATCGTACAGATTGAGTTGATTTATAAAGGGATCTTATAAATTTTTGAGATCGATTCAATCAATATAATAAGAGAGAACATTAAATAATACTTAACAATATCAGAGAAATCTCTATTTAAAGAATTAATTTCAATTTTGATTTACGTTGTTGATTAATCATATAAGGACAAAATCATCTATTCATGAATAAATTAGTTATGATTATTAACAAGCTCTAATAGCTTATCTCTTTAGTTTCTTGTTAATTAGAATAGATTTTTAATTAATTTTCTTATCAAAAACAATTCTAAATAATTTATTAACAACGTTAAGAAAGAGATAATTTATCAATTCTAATTAAAAAACAAACAAGCTTGGTTTATTTAAATTAGATTATATATTCTCAAAACATAGAAAAAATTTATCCATAGTTAATTATGTTATTTATCACAAATATTACAACAATCAAGCATATACGAATTTGATGCTCTTATTGACTTGTAACTATTTTTGACAGTTAAACAATCATGCCTTTATCAAATTTATCAAATTAATTATTTCAAGATGTTGCAAAGAATACATGAGTACTTAAGCATAATTAAAAAATTAACTAGATTAGTACTCAAGCATATTTAAGCACTCAAGCATAATTAGGCCCTCTTCAAGTGGAACTTGGTTATCATAAGGGCTATCTCTCTGTCCCTTAAACCCTAGCCTACTTCCATAATCTTGGAGTCTCTCACCAAATATGGAAAATGGATAGGTGAAGGGTATCCGTTTAAAACATCAAATATGGTTGAACAAGTGACTAAATCATAGGTGGTATTGTACCACCTATGCCAAGGAAACTCCCTCATACCATTTGTAAGGAGTTTCTTTATAAAAACTTTAATTAGGTTTGTAAAATCTTATTAGCGTCTCTCTTTTCCCCTCTGTTTAAGGTTAATAGGGTCGAATACCTTAAACTAACCCTTCGTGACCTAAATAACTCTTGCTAGAATTAAATCAAGAATGTCAAATCTCAGTCATTTACGGTTACCTTAGGCATTCCATGTAACTTAAATATGTGATTAATGAATAATTAGACAGGATTCAAATCCAAATAGAGATGCCCCGTAGAATAAATGAACATATTTGGTGAATTTGTCAACCATCACCAAAATCACTATATTTCCTTTACACACAAAAAGGCCCTCATTGAAATCTAGGTTAATTTCTCTCTAGCTTCCTTTAGGCATGGTTAATGGTTAGAGCAGTTCTAATATATTGAGGTATCATATTTGTTTCTTTGATAAACCATGCAAAACTTAATGTAGTTCTTTATATCTTTGGCCAATCCTTTCTAGTGGAACAAGTTTTATAATTTCTTGGGGTTTTCTAATACTTCTAACTGTCCAATATTAGCTTCATCATGCCAAATTTTAATCAGTTTATCTTTTAATTTTGAATTAAACTAAATCACTATCCTTCCTTTCCACCATAATAACCCATTTCTCCGCCTATAAGCCTTTAAATTTACAATTCCCACCTCTAGCTTCATATTTAAGTCCTACACAGTAAGGTCCTTTTCTTAACTCGTTTTAATACCTCTACTAGATTAGAATGCACTTGTGATATAGACATTACTAAAAACTTGGAGTTGTAAGTATCGATAAGGTGTCATTTGCTAAATTCTCCTTCCCACTCCTATAATGTACTTCAAAGTCATATCTTAATAACTTAGGGAGCCAAGTTTGTTGAAAGGGTATAATGATACACTGCTCTAAGAGATATTTAAGGCTTTTTAGGATTGGTGTGAACAATAAAAGGCTTCACACTGAGGTAATGATGTCATTATTTATTGGTCTTAATTACAACTAAGCACTCCTCCTTATATATTGACATTCCTTAGTACCTTGTTTCCAAAACCTTATTAAAAAAAATGATATCGGATGTTTCTCCTATTGTAGCACTGCTTCAATTCCCATTTCACTCACATATGCTTCTATAATGAATGATTTGGAGAAGTCAAGAAGAGCCAGAATTGTGGTTATGGTGATGGCCCTCCTGAGATTCTCTAAGTTCCTTACTCTTTTTACTACCAATTTTAATTTGAAGCATGCAGTTTCTTTAATATTTTAGTCATGGGTGGGCTATCTACCCATACCCTTTTATAAATCTAAAATAATATCTAATGAGGGAAAGAGAATCTCTCAGTTATTCGATGTTCTTAGCAGTAAGCCATCCCTGAATAGCTTCATCATATCTGTTATCACTCTTTTTTTAAATAATAAATACCCCAAGTACTTAACTTGTCTTACCCCATACACACATTTTCTCTATATGATAAATAATTGATTTGCCTAAACTGTCTATATTGCTATGTTGAGATGCTCTAAATATAACTGAAAAGAGTAGCTATGTATAAGTATGTCATTAAAAAACCCAAAGATGACTCACTTGAGGAATGGTTTTAAAATGTCATTCATTAAGCGTTCCAATGTATATGGTGCACTCATTAATTCTAAGAGCGTGACAAGAAATTTGTGATGGCCTCTATGATTTTTAAAGGCTTCCTTTAGAATGTTTTTAGGTTGCATCCTAATTTAATGATAACCTAACCTCAAGTCCAACTTTGAAAAGTGATGGAGCCATGCAACTTATCTAAAAGTTCTTCTATTAGAGGAACTAGGAATTTATCCTTGATCATATGATTATTGATCTCCTTGTAGTCCATACATATACATTATGAATTATCCATTTTCTTAACTAAGAACGTTGGTGAAGCAAATACAACAATGTTGTGTCTTATGAAGTCTTGATTCATCAACTCACAAATGGAATGCTGTATGACATCCTTCTGCACTCCATATTAATGATATAGTTGAATTTTAATGGCTTCCATACCTTCCTTAATGATTGTAACATATATTATTTAATCAAATAATATTTCATTGAAACATAAATGGGATCTATAAGTGAAAAACTATCCAATCCCTGAGTACATCACCATGTTAACATTATATTAAAGCCATTTACAAAATCACACAAGGAAGGTTCACCAAAGCATTACAAGTGGGTTAGGAATTCTGTTCCATGTGTCCTGTATACAAGGTCAACTTATGTCCACCTTAAGTTCAAATGTCATTAGCCTTTATTTTCTCTCAACTTGTATCTCATTCCTTATTTATTTTCTTTAAGCTACTTGATTGTTTGCTATGTTTTCTCGTAGGTTTCCTTGTTACAGTCCTTAACTTTCTACTGGTTTTTTGTGTGCCTCAACTTGCTTCTAGTTTGATTACATCAAGGCTTCTACCTTATGGTACCGAGAACTAGTAAGTCCTATCATTGTTCTTCGCTACAATCTGGTACCTACATTTATACTTGTTCTTATATAAACACTGCTTGCATTTTAATTAGGCAACACATGAAAGATGTATTTGAATGCGTTACCCGTAGCCAATTCTCCATACTCGCACTATATACTCATTAATATGTTTCGAGTCTTTGGAAAGAATTAATTACTCTCTGATGCTAGCTAGAGTAAGTTGCAAAATTGTTTCTATATGTGTCTCTTAGTGTTTGAATCGTTTTGTATTCCTCTCCTTCTAGATAACTTATAGGCAAGTTCCAAATGCAATTAAGTAGGCAACTAAGTCCCCTATAAGAATGTTATTGTTATTTGTAACCATAGGAGAGTATCCAAGATATCATCTAAGTTAGTGTTCTAATGCATGAGATCTTTAACATGATTGCAAATAGCTTTAGAGTAGCTACATATAAAAATGAATCGGGCATAATTTCCACTATTAATCTGCATAGGACATAAATGTCCTAAATTTGGAGAAAATGTAGCCTATCCAATGTGTTCATTCTATTCTTAGCTATCAACCACATAAGGAAGGAGATTCTAGCCATAAGATTCCTATTACACATAAACTTGTGCCATGCTTCTTATTGACCTTTAAGTATTAGTTAGTCTTTACAATCTTTGTTTATGAAATTTCCTTCTGAATAATTGTTGCTTACATAACAATCCCTCATCCATGTATTAAGCTAGTAATTAGGGATCAAGTGCCTTATTTTATACCTGCATACTTTAGCCTAGTTTAAGATTTCCTCCATAGCTTAGATAAACTAATGCATTTCTTATTAAAGCTCCATTATCTGTCCAATTATCATACTATAGGAAACTTGAGGTGCCATCTCCAATCCTACAACTTATATTTAGCTCTAGTGATCTTCTTATCTTTAGCAATTGTGTTATAAACTAGGAGTGAGAAGCTATGTTTGTAAGTGCCCAAATATTTGCACCCTTCAATATTTTGTTGTGCATCCACTTCATCGATAATGATTCCTTGTCAACTAACACTCTCTAAAGATTTTTATCCATTAATACCTTGTTTCTTACACTTATATGAGTGATCTCTAGGCACCCTGATTAAGAAGTTTATATAACTCCAACTATTTAACCTTATTATTGGATTTTCTAACATTCATCTTAGCCTGTAAGGAGTTTCTCATCAACTCCTCAATTGTCTTAATTAGTCCTTTAGATAAGAACATAAGGACACTCTAATAGATGTTCATGAAATTAACAACATACTTTAGAAGCTGAAGCTTACCTATAAAAAATAGTTCCTTGTTAGTCCAACTTCTCAATCTCTTTAAATTGACGTGGGGGGGGGGGGGGGGGGGGGGGC
>JAOQMQ010000002.1:11884926-11897181 GCA_027563845.1 Erythroxylum subrotundum | reverse complement strand
CCCCCCCCCCCCCCCCCCCCCCCGCAGCACTTAATAGCCATACTAGTAAAGGTTCTGAGCCTCTCCAAATGTTGGATTGCACTATAGGTAATGATAGTATGACTTTTGTTGTAGTTTATATCTAACCCAAATATCACTAACTTGTTTTAAGGTCTTCATCAAAATCTGAACAAATTTAGCCTTAGCCTTGAAAAAAAAAGGAACAAGTCATCCAATTTCTAAAAGTTACAAAAAAAAAAACAAATAGTTCAAGCAAATTAGAAACAAATTATCAATTTATGCTATCAAAATCTTTATTGAAATCCATTTTAATTACACAATTTTATGGATATTTTTTTCATAGAGTATCCCTCTATAAATTCTTAGGCGATGAGAACGTTGTCTCTAATTTGCCTTCCTTAGAGAAAATCACCTTGATTATTACTTATAATTGATTAAAGCTCCACTTTAATTCTATTTACTAATAGTTCTGCAATGATCTTGTATATGACATTACTACAAGAAATTGACCTGAAATCCTCAAAAGATGGAGAATTGGGGATCTTTAGAACATGAAAAAGAAATGTTTTGTTGAGTTCTTTGAGTAGTACTCTACTAGTGAAGAACTTCTTAACAACTTATGTCACTATCGATACCACTTATGGCTAAGCTTGATGATAGAAAATTCCATTCAAGCCATCAGGACCAGAAGCTTTCTATTCATTCATCTAGAATATTATTTTTCTACTTCATAAACATCAACTAGTTCAGTGAGAAGTTGAGCATCCTCTTACCCAATTTGGATATCAATGAAAGACTTAAGATGCTCCATTAAAGAGGAGCTAAGGAAGCATGATCTAATCAAATTCTTGAAGAAAGCCACTTCCTCATTTAGTAACTCTTCTTATTTAATGAATCGTTAATGGTGGGTTATAATTAGCCTAATCAAAGAGCCATTTTATGAGATAATTGAACAAGATATTGGAATTTTTCTTGGCCAAGATTAAGTTAAAGAAGTATTTGGTGCATCTATCTCCATCCTTTAGCCAAATATTTCCAGACCTTTGCATTAGTAATGATGCATGGTCCTCAACTTTACTTAAGTAGTGCTTCAATGCTAGCTTATCTTTCATTAAAATCTCTTTGCTTCCTGGATATTAAAAAGCCTTTGTTAGATCTTTATAAGCTTGTCCTTTGCATTCAAAGCTTTTTGTTTAGTATTAGGTCCCTATTTACATTCAAATTCTTCAATTCTTACTTGATGCCTTTAATTTTTACATATATATAAATTATTGGAAGCATTGTAAATTGATTACCATCTCTTTTGAAATTGCATATTGAAATCCTTCATCAAAAGTAAACAAATTGTTCAATATAAAAGGATACTTTCTGCATACATTTTGGAACATATCTCTGATCTTAATAAGCATGTGATATGGGAATAGTGGCTCCATAAACCTTGCTTTGCTTTTAGGAAATTTAGTTAGCCATGCAAGGCTTACTATAGCTCTATCCAACTTCTTCCTAAGAAAGCATCTTAATTCTTATTTGTTGCTCTAGGCAAACTATGCCCCTTCTAGTGTAGGTCCTCCAATCCTAGACTTTCCACACACTTTTTGAAGCATTATGTGAAATTCTTTAAGCTAGAATGTTCCTCAGCTTCTGACATGAGTAAGGTTGCATTAAAATCTCCAAAAACTAGCTAAGGTTCATAGTAGTTAGCCTAAAATCACTGTAATCTTTCCTAAAGCATCTTTCTCTAAAAATTGAGGTTAGCTCCATATATAATGGACACTTAAACCTTACAAGTCACCCATAAAATTGAAAAACTACATAGATTGCTTGATCACAAGCCTCTAATTTCTACACCTTGACAAAATTATTATTATATGTTATTATAATTAATTTGTCTCTTTGAATACATCAACATAGTAACCTAAGATTCCATTAATCTCATTGAAAACATTATATTGATTTTCTTTAATATCGACTTGTTATAGTTGACATTTTATAGGATACGTTAATTGCATTATGTAGAATTATCCCTCTTATGAAATTCTCTCCTTAAAACTACCTTAGATCCCTTGTTTGGATTGTCATTCAAGGTAACTAGTTTCCCTCCCATTTGAAGTTCATTCTTTTAAAATTGCATAAAATGTCATTTAACCATACTAACCTCCTAACACAACATAACAACCTCTTAAAGTTATCTCCAAGGAATTAGTGGTGAATTTTAGCCCTTACGTAAATAATGTAAAGTTCATGCAATGTTGGTTATAAGTTATTTTTAATCCTCCTCCGACCATGATAACAAGTGGATTAATTTCCTTCATATCACATTTTCTCTTCTTAATCACTAAAACGTCCATAAAATTATGGGTGCCTCCTTTATATATTAGAATATGGATCAGTTTCTTTTGGTGCATCCCTAAGATTCTCATTTGCTTAAATTCCCACTCTTTTTCCATCCCTGTCATTGCTTGGAAGGAGACATTAAGGGAAGTTGGTTATGTATACTATTCACCTACCCACTCTTTTTCTATCCCATTAATTGTATATGAGGCATTTTCTTCCCTTTTTACTAAATGTAAATGAAGATGCTTCTTCTTACATTTATGGCTTAAAACATATCTCTCATCCCATTAGAAATAAAGTCATTTGGCTTTGTTTTCAGTAAATTCCTTGTTGCTAACAGGTCTTGAAACTTTATTAAATTTAAATTAATTAGGTTGTGTTTGGTTACCTAATGTAGGAAGTAACCCTTCTATAGAAGGGGACTTGGGAATGATCGCATTATGATGACTTCGAGGAGCTGAATTGATTTTCACTCCTCTATTGAACACTTTCATACTCCCACATTTAAACATAGACATGCTTCCTTTGGCTGTCACTGTTGCTTCTTACTTCCATGCTAACATATAGGCTTATTAAAGTGAGACAGGATCCAACAACTTCACTATCAACTTAAATTCAAGTTTAAGCCCTTTAAGGAAAAGTCAAATTAGGTACTCCTCTGATGACGATAATATAGTACTCTTGAACTTATCCTTCTTACTTCAATCCCTTAAATTCCCCCATTAAACCATAAAAAATCTTTGTATTAAAACATTGCTTAAGCATGGTAATGGACCTTTTCCATTCTATAGATTTTATTTTGGTTCTATCTTCAGATAGAATTGGTACCATTCCTATGCCTACTCCTCCAAATGCAAGAATACTATACCCACTTTAGATTTTTAGTATGTGATCTAGTATAAAAGAACTACTCACATCGATATAGTTGTAACTTAATATGATCTCCTTTGAATACTAGGAACTTAATCATACTGAGTCTTATTGGTACCACATATCCGTCCTTTGTTAAGCATGTTGAGTATTTACTTTTATTTGCTTTTGATTGTTGGAGTAAGTTGTCCCTTATTTTATGCTAAACCATTATATAAATTGGGTAAACATTAACTTGAGTTCAAGCATCTCCTTCTCCTGCGTATCAACTATATTCTAGGATTCTATAAGAATTTTCTCATTCCACATTTGAGCCTTCATCAAGCTTTTAACATTTTCCTAAATTTTTCGTAACTCTGCTCCATAAGTTCTTTTAACCATTTTTCTTAACTAGGTTCATTTCTTTGATACCAAAATTTTCAAGAATTTGAATTAAGGAAATAAATCACAATCAATAATAGAAGTAGAAGACCTAGAAAGGAAGAATTCACATAAAAGGAAGAAATCATAATATATTGGCGAGAGAAAAAGAGAGATGGAATAACAAATTATGGGAATATTCATTATCAGAAAGATCCATTGCACAATGTTTTAATATAAAGATAACTAATATAGGATAGACATATGTACAGGTTGTTAGGCCTAGTTGTTACTTAAACATTATATTTCTAAGTATTGACAATACATAATAAAAATTTCGTGTTTGTTTTTTTCATTCATTTAAATCTCTTGCAATAACTTCTTCATCCTAGTTTTAATCTATAATAGGACAAGCTATATAAGCTAGTAAAGTTCCTATAGTGAATTCAACCAACTGTGTTAACTTCATATCAAATTTACCTTGTTTTCCTGCTTAAAAGATTATTATCTTTATAGTAAAAATTCTATAGTGAAATCTTTTTTGGGTGAACAAGATTCTTCAATTTCTTTTCCTCCTAACTCACATTTGTAAACCTCTACACGTCCACCTTTTACAATGATTTGTAATGAAAAGTCCACTTTTTCCAATGATTTGTAATGAATTAAGTTAGCTGTCTTTCTCTAAGAAGGCTGAATCCTCTATTTTTTAAAAATCTTTAGAGTAAATATTTTAGGCCCTTGATCTTTTCCACCTCTTCTCAAGGTGATCAGGGAACAAAATTTTTTAGTTATAGGAATTTAAGTTATTGCAATTTTTTTGGTAAATTTTCTTTTATTCCAAGGTTAAATTAATTTTTGATAAAATATTAATATAACATGTTAATAAAATTAATTTTTTAATAAATTTTAATTTTAAAATTCATGTAAGCATTTATATAGTATAAGTTGTTCACTGACATGCCATATTAGTTGGAATAATGGTTCAATAATAGGCAAATAAAAACTTAACTCTATTAAGTTTTTGGGTATATATAGTACATTTTTATAAACGTTAAAATGTAAAGTTGTACTAAAGATAACGATAATAAGTAATTTAGATCTTTTGTAACATTACTAGCTATTTGCACCTTTGATTAAATTAAAATATAGTAAGATTCAATAACCTATCACATTTCACTCTTTACATTTAAGATATTTAAGGTATCATTAACCTCTCAAATTAATAAACAGAACAATATTATTATAGGATAAAGCCAATGCATTAAAAATATAAAAGTCTTTAACAAGGTGCAACATAATTCAGATAAAGTTTCATATATGTATTTCTTCTCTTTTTTGTTTTTAAAACATTATAATTTAAATTATTCGAGTCGCAATAATCTTACTTCACTTCACAAGATTAATTAAATTTTTATGCAACTATTTCATCTAAGCCTTCAATTCAAGGTTCAAATATTTATGAAAAGCCTTAAGATAGCACATATTATGGTTAGCTAACAAATAAAAGGGTTAACATTAAAAAATTGGTTATATAGTGATAAAATTATCAAGGTATAAGCTTTTTAAAATTTTAAAATGGTTAAAATGAATGCCCTTGTCATTTTAATTCATGAACTTAAGAATGTGATCTCAATATTTATAATAAAGCTAGTTTTAGAATGATCAAAACAAGTTTAGAAATTAATTAAACAATAAATAGAGCAAGACAAATTAATCAACTACTCATTTGGCTCTAAAACTTATAAAAGTTGAAGTTGCACCAGTTCTCAAGCACTTATCATTTGAATCAACCATAAAGACCATGGGACACTCATTTTGGTAAACAAGAATTAACTATTCATACTTGTATGATATCTTGCCTTTTTAGCTTAATTCAATAAATTCATAATAACACAAAATCATTGAAACAAAAATACAAAAAAGGACAGAGAAAAATTAAGAAGTAAGAATTAAAGTATATTAAAGTAAAGAAATAAATTAAAACAATCAAGCAAGGTTAATTATCAATTTCTTCCACTGTACTTAAATTACACATTATCTTTAATGTATGAAAATAAAAGCATACATGCCCCAAAAGAGAATAATATAGGTAGTATTAAAAACTAAAAAAAGTAGTTTCCTAAAAGATAAGCTTATAAGCATAATTGCAACTACAGACTGGGTAGGCGTGAAGAATGAAGAAGCACAATGGCAATGATTATAGTTGTTAGCTAAGGCTTTCGTTAGATTGAAGAGTGAAGGGAGAAAGGATGAAAGGTGATGACTCAAAGTTTGAAATGATAGAGATCTAAAGAGAAAGATGATAAATTAAAAAGGAAAATAAAATATAATTATTTCTTCAAATTTATGAAGGAAAATAACTTTTAAAAGTAGAAGACATATTTTTATAAATTATAACATGCCTTATAAACCAAAGCCTTTTAGATAAAACTTCAAATCACAAAGATCAGAGTAATCAAAAAGTATGGTCACAACTTATATACCAAATTCAAATGGAGCAAATATGAAATCACTTAAATTAGGGCCAATTATAAAGCATTGGGACGACTTATATACACTAGTCTTTTGGGAAAATTTTTAAATAGATAAGATTATTTTAAAAATATGGCATACTTGAACATTATAAAATTTTACCCTTATTCAAAAATGAAATTTAATTATTTTCACACCTCTAATATTGAAGACAAACATAATAATTGTAAGAAAAAATAGAATAAATTTGAATCTTTGAGTTACCTCCCAACAAGTGCCTTTTATATCTTGAACTAGATATAGTGATTCCTTAAATTACATAACTTGGACCCTTAAGAGTCATTTCTTCTAAATTGTACACTTGAAATCCTTCATAAGTGCCTTTTATATCTTTAACTAGATATAGTGATTCCTTAAGTTGTATAACTTAGACATTCAAGAGCCATTTTTTTTCAAATTGTACACTTGAAATCCTTTATAAAAACATTTTAGATAATGACCATTTACTTTTAAAATGTTATTGGTGGTTGAATCTTGAATTTTGACTGAACTATGAATAAATTTTAGTAATAAAAAACTAGCCTTTTGAGAACATAACTTCCTAAGAAATAATTCAAGTCTATAATGAAAAAGAAGAACTTTTTGACAAACAAAAACTTTTCCTCTTGAAATCATTTTATGATGAAAAGCTTCCATCTTTTCCTTACAAATTTACAAACTCTTATAATTACAACTTCCTTTATTCCCGTACCTTATCCATTCACATAATACATTATATATCCTTCGAATAAGGGTCATATTCTAATCCAATAGGAAGATGACATGGTTTACCATTTATCAAACGATAAGAATACATAACTATATGGGTCTTATAAGTTGTACGATAGGTCTATATTACACCAACAAGTTTCACACTCCAATCTTTTTTATTAGGGTTATTTGCCTTGCTTAGTATGGTCTATATTTATATATTAGATACCTCAACTTATCCACTTATTTATAAAGATAGGTTGTGAAAATTTGTTGAGTGACATTATATTTCTTGCTCTTGATATACCAAACCTGAAAAAAAAAACAAGTGTCTTAATAAAATCTGCAACAATTTTAGCATTATCAGTCTAGGTAGCCTTAGCGTCTATCCATTTTGAATCATAATCAACATTAAGAATAAAATAAACATTAACAAAAGTGTGAGATCCCATATTAGGTTTAGTATCACAATCCTATATTAAAAAGCAGAGGAGAGGTGAAAACCTTTTATAAACTTATTATTCCTAGCTAGTTATTTCCAGAATAATGCTTCATTTAACCTAGAATTAGAATTATTTTTAGGTTGGTTTAAACTTGAGGCATTTCAAATAGTATAATAAAAAAAAGCTCCATTAGTATAACATTGGACCAAGATGATGAGGATGAGAGTGGCAGTGATGATCAGGCCATGAACATATTAGAAAAGGAGGGAAGATTCTAAACTATGTATTAGGCCTTAACAAGGACATCAAGGGTTTAAGTAGGGGAGAATATATAGGAGGTGAATGTCAAGGGTTTAAGTAGGGAAGATTGTATAGGAGGTGAATGTCACAATCTCGTATAGGAAAGGAGAGGAAAGATGAAAAACTATATAAGCCTATAAAAAGACTATTAATCAACTTCTTTGTTAACTATTTTTACACTTGTAATTCTTTTAAACTCAAATTAGAGTTATTGTTAAACTAGCCTAGACTTGACACATTATAAAAATAATAGGGAAATGGGACTATAAAATAAAATACCCTATATATAAAAATATTTCACATATAAGTATAAGAGTAACATTTTATCTTTATGACCTAAATTACTCTTTCTTTGATAGTGTTCACATACTTCATACTAGTCACAAAATAAGGTTGACTAAGACAACCTGTATTTTAAACACCTTACGTGTTATTATTTTAGGGGAAAAATTACTCCATATGCATATGAATGAAAAAATGAAAGAGTAGAAGGAATTTCAACTTCATACATACAACTTACAAACAACTTTAATAGAGTAATGTTTCCATAAATATAGGTCATCCCATATATTAGCAAAAGTGAATTTTTAACCCATATTTTTATGTTAACGAAATATATTATTACTAATGTTTTTATCCTTAATGATATTAGTAAGTTAATATTTGAAAGATCAAGTTCAATGAAAGAGTAAAATAAGCTAAATGAGGCAATTGAATTGAGTAGCCAAAAAAAAAAAAAAGAAACTGTGCAAAGTTTGAGCATTTATTCAATATAATTGAATAACTAAGAACAATAAGGAATCAAACAGGTTAAGATTTAATAAGAAAATCATTATAATAGTCCTTGTAAACTTATCTTGGTAATTTCAATAAATTAAAGGATCAATCATTGCATGATCATACTAAACTTAAGGCATATTACATAAATGTTTTTATAATCAAGAGAAAATTTGGGAATGTTTTAAAGAAAACCCTCTTAATACCTTATTAAACTTTTGGGAAACTGTTAACATGATTTTGGATCAAGTTTATATCAAAGAAATGTGTTTTTATCCTTGAAAGAACTTGAAAGTTTTTTAAAAACTTGTTTTTGGGTATATAGGTTTATTATTATATGTAAATGGTTAACTAATGCCTCTTAGAAGAAAATAAATTATGTACCATAAGGTTATAACTACAATATTGACTAGTGTGACACATTAGTTGAACAATATGATTTTAGAAAATTATTTCACATATCGTGAGATTATTGGGTATTATTGATATATTTGTTTATCAAAATGATATATTGTTCAACTAATATACCAGAATAGTTGACTAATGCTACTATTACTAGTCACTATAATGACTAATTTTTATTTCTAACGACTATTTTAAGTTGTTTTAAATATAAATAGACTATATTTGAGTTGTGTGACAGAGTTTGGGTGTAATAGAGTTTCTTAGAGCCTTAAGAGGCTAGAGAATACATATGTGCATTATGTAACACTTATTAAGTCTTTATTTATTAGTTTCAGCAAAAGAAGGAATTCTTGATTTATATAATTATTAAAATTAGGGAAATTGCTTGAAATTTATTTTTTGAGTGCTCCTCTTAAACTTGAACAATATTTATAAAGAGTTACTCTTTGCTTATGGAAAAATAAAATGATTGTAAGGGTTCCTCTATACCATAACAAAGAAAATGTTGTATGAAGAGTTGCTTTTCACCTATTGATCGAAAAAGATAGTGAATTCTCGAATGGACTTTAGGGAGTGGATGTAGGTTAACATTTTTTTTTGGGTAAATCAGAAAAATAAATAATGATAAAAAATATGTACAAAAATTCACAGTATAAGCCACCGAAGGCTCATCCAGCTAAAGAAATAGCTAGTTGCAGGGCAGACCAAAATAAAAAAGAAAACACCAAGCAATGGGAAAGCAACCCACTATAAATCAAATTTATCTCTCTTTTCCTAGTCTTTTTAATAATAATAATTCTTCTTCTTCTTCTTCTTCTTCTTCTTCTTCTTCTTCTTCTTCTTCTTCTTCTTCTTCTTCTTCTTCTTCTTCTTTGATTATCATATGAATTTTCCATAACCAATCATTAGAATAGGCAATTCATTTATTAGTTTAAAACTAGGGAAAAAGTGAAGTAATGTTATATATAATATTTAGTCTCACTCTTTACTTTATATTTTTAAGGTATATACGAATCGTCAGGTAGTATTCTAGCAACTAAATAGCTACCAATGTTAGTGTACTATAGAATTATCTTTTAACTAGTAATATACATGTTTATCTAGAAAATTTCCTTACAAAGGAAATGGATGTTGACTTGTGACCAATGTACTAAGGTGGTTTATAACCAAGTTTTCAACACCTTTTTAACCCATCAAATAAGTTTTGATTTGCACCCTCTTTGGTGAGCAAGTACTTAAGTTTGCATGGTCAGATTAAACAATTACTTTCATACCTAATAAATATGAACAAAATTTTTCTAAAGCGAAATATGTAGCTAAAAGTTCTTTTTCCCTTATAGAATAATACATTAAGCATTACAAAAGTTTGAAAGTAATGCTACATAGGTAGCTCTCCTAACCAATTGTCCAAAAACCACATTAACAGTATGATTATTCACATCATATATGATTTTAAAAGACATGCTCATATTTGTTGTTTTGTACAATTAAATGTGAAGTTAACAATTCTTTAAGTTTTTCAAATTCCACTTACATGCCTTATCAAACTAAAAAAAAAGATCTTTACAAAATTATTGAGTTATCTTTGAAAAATCCTTGATAAATTACCTATAGAATCATGTTTGTCAAATAAAAGAACGAAATTCCTGCACAATTTTAGGTTAAGGTAAGGAATTTATAGCATATATCTTTGCTTTATCAGCTTCATCTCCTTTTGAAGATACTATATATCCTAAAATAATACCTTGATCAACCATAAAATAAAATTTTTAATAGTTCAAAACAAGGTTCATTTCTATGCATCTATTATATACATTTATAGGATTAGTTTAACATTAACAAAAAAGATCACCATAAAATCGTGAAATCCTCTTTAAACATCTTTATAATGTTCTCAGTATAATCTAAAAATGTAATAATCATACACCTTGAAATTTCATTAGTACATTACAAAGACCAAACGATATATGTCAGTAAACAAATGTACCAAAAATGCATATAAAGGTAGTCTTCTCTTGGTTCTCCGTTTTAATTGGAATTTGGTGAAAATTTGAATAACCATTAAAACAATAATAGTGAGATTGACTATGCAATCTTTCAATTGGTCAATAAAAGGAAGAGGAATGTAATCTTTTATATTTTATGTATTTAGTTTCCTATAATCTAAATAATACTAGCACCTATTTTGAACTTAGGTGGGCACTAACTTACTATATGAGTTCTCAATTACCATTATACATGTTTTATTTGGAACAACCTACACTGGATTTACTCTCTTACTATTTGAAACTGTATAGATATACCATCATCTAGAAGTTTTAAATCTTCGTTCTTTACTTTGTCCATCGTAAGTGAGTTTAACCATTGTTGAAATTATTTTAAAGGCTTTTAATCTTCTTCCAATATTATCTTTTACACGCATTTGGATGGGTTATCCCTTTGATATCATCCATAGTTCATCCAATAGCCTCTTTATAATCCTTGAGCCCCTAAATCAACTTTGCTTCTTCTAGATTACCGAGTTTAAAAGATATTATTACAGTAAGTGTTACACCTTCTCCCAAGAAAGTATACTTTAGATGATTCGATAGTGGTATAATTCTAATTTTGGTGATTATGGAATATAAGGAAGAACTTTTATATTAGATAAGTAAGGATGGAAAAAATGGCTCGGACTAAAATAATGTTGTCTTTACCCTTGAGCCAATTAGCACTACAACAAAAACATACATTTCGCGTCGTCTTATAAACGTGGTAGAAGCTCTTAAAACGTCATAATAGACGTCGTAGATGGTGGGGTAGGTAATGGGTTTCTCCGATGTCTGAGTGAAGACGTCGTAGAAGGCTTAACAAATCTGCGACGTTCATGAAGACGTCAGAAAAGAATCCAACAATTCCCGACGTTGGAGAAAACGTCAGGGATTGCATGTGTTTTCATGACGTTGGGGAGACGTCGCAGAAAATGGAGATTCTGCGACGTCTAATTCAGTAGACGTCATGAATTGTCTAGTATTTATTAAATTATAATTAATTTATAATAATTTTGGTAAATTTTGTTAATAATGTTTTAATATAAATTAGAGATTCATGATTTGTTTGAATTGATCTGAATATTGGAATAATTTATAATGTAATCAAATTTAATTATTAAATTTTAAATTTTAAATTTTGGGAAAAAAATTTAATTGAATAAATTTGATTTGTTATTAGCTTTTTGTTTAAATATGTTTTAAATTTCCGACAACAATTCTATTTAATTATTTGCTAATTTTAAATTTAGCTAAATATTAAAATAATATTTATTTAATAAATATTAAATATTATTTATGAATTAAATTTGTTTAATAATTCAACAATATTTTGAATATATAATCAATTTTAATAATTATTCATGTATAACAAGACTGGAATACATGCAAACAATTTATTATTAAAATTGCAATTCTTGAATATGTCATAAAACGAAGATTAAAATAAACAAAACGTCATAAGTGTTTAATATATCAAAATGAGTACATGTTTAGTCTGAACGAACATTATGTGT
>JAOQMQ010000002.1:11853606-11884826 GCA_027563845.1 Erythroxylum subrotundum | reverse complement strand
TAACTTCAATCGATTCAATAAAGAACAATTTACCCTAAATTTATCGCATCCAAATTCGTTGAACTACTTACCTCAACCAATAGTACACGACAGCAGTAGACGACGGCAGCACGCCAACTCGTGAACCAACACAATGATTCCAAGGGCGGTGGCTCGACGGAAGATGAGAGACAGATGGTGGCTCGACGGAGAGGGAAGGTGGCTCGAGGGAGAGGGCAGGTGGCTCGACGGAGAGGGAAGGTGGCTCGACGGAGAGCTAATTAAACGTGGGGAGCTAAATGTGGGGAGCTAAACGTGGGAGAGAGCGGGAGTTGAAAATGCATTGGTGGGCCAGCGGGAGAACGTTATTTACATGGCCTTCCCCGACGTCTAACTCTCTTAGACGTCGGGCTATGTTTTTTTCCACGTCTAACTATCCAAACGATGCCTAACACTTTGTTTTTCCACGACGTCTCTATACAACGTCGTGGAATCTTGGACCCTTTCGTGACACTTGGGAAGACGTCACGAAAGCCTCCTACATTTTGCGACGTCTACTGGGAAGACGACGCGAAATGCTTCTTTTTGTTGTAGTGTAGGTTTTAAGCTATCCA
The DNA here is from genome assembly GCA_027563845.1 of Erythroxylum subrotundum. Taxonomy (NCBI): domain Eukaryota; kingdom Viridiplantae; phylum Streptophyta; class Magnoliopsida; order Malpighiales; family Erythroxylaceae; genus Erythroxylum; species Erythroxylum subrotundum. Next base: position 11,884,233 of record JAOQMQ010000002.1, on the reverse strand, counting down.
CCAGGCTTGAGCTGGGCTTGAGTTGTTAAGTCTAAGCCTGATTGAGGTTAGTTATTAAAAGGGGGGAAAATGCTTTTCAGAAGTAGGGAAGTAGAGAGCAAGACATTCAGAGTTAATATATCATCCATCCATAGTTGAAATTTTGAACAATGGGATATGGATGGAATTTTTTTAAAATATATTATTTAGGGTTTATAAGCTGCAAAAAAGAGGTATTTGAGAGACAAAGAGGCAACATTCCTAGAGGAGAAGAGGGAGAGAGATTTTGCAAGGAAAAGGAGAGAGAAAAGAAAAAAGAAGTAGAGAAAAAAATAAGAAAAGAGGACAAAATTATCACATTCAAGCTTGAAGAAAACCTGTAAATATTAAAAGAAGTGAAGCAAGAAAAAGAAAGAGACTTGGAGGAAGAAGACTTGATTTCTAACAAAAAGGGGGAGGGATTGCATCCCTTCTTAAACCCCTCTTCAAATGAATTTTTGTGTGATTATTTTGAGTAAAATTCTCCTTAGAAAACTAATCTTTCATAGTTTTTTATTTGTGTTCTAAATGTATATAAAAAAAGGGGTTTGGGGAAATATGGTGTAGTTTTTGAGATATAATTTAATGACTTGAGTTATCTTGTTATAATTATTTTTTTAGTCAAGATTTGAAAATTGACAAAGTGTAAAAGATAAAAGTTGTAGATATATAAGTCTAGTTTATGCCTATAAAAGATAAGGTGCCTAGATGTTACATGTTAGGAGATATGGTTAATTTTTTTTTAAAAAAAAGGTCTATCTAGTAAGATGGAAATTGAGTCTGAGATTGTACTTGTAATTTGATGGTCTAGAGAATTAATTCAGAAATTTGTTAAACCATGGAATTTATTAGCTTTGGATGTTGTGTAATTTTTGCAAAATAGTTTACGTAAATTTGTAATGGTTTGAGAGATATACCTGATTTACCAAAACTATTTAGGGAATATGACTTCATATGTGTTCTATTTTTGGGAACAAATCTTGGAGACTATAGGAAGTGAAATTGGGAAGGTGTTTAGAGGAAAATTATACACATGTGTGTGTGTGTGTGTGTGTGTGTGTGTGTGTGTGTGTGTGTGTGTGTGTGTGTGTGTGTGTGTGTGTGTGTGTGTGAATAATAAGTGTGCAAAATTTTTTGGTTTCTATCTAAATGGTTTAGATGTTACGCTTATTGAAAATTTGTCTCTATAAGTAAGTTTTGTGCGTTGTGAACCATACATTAATTTTGTGATTATAGTGAGGCATTATAAATGTTCCATGAAAAGATTTTATATATGAATTAAGAGACTTGCTTGAATTAGATAGTGTAGAAAATATATGAATACTTATGCGAAATTTGTTAAGTTATTAATGTTGTTCTATAGGAATATTGTCTTTATTATAACATTGTGTTGAAATTTTAAGACATTTGCCTTAAACCTATTATTAGAGTGAAAATTGGTTTGTTTGTTTGAAAATGTGTAATGAAGTGAGAAAATGAGTACCCTCTACGAAAAATATGATAATAAATATAATGTTTAAATAAAAATGAATGAGAGACCAAAGTGAGGTGACTTAGGCAAATTTCCTTAGATAAGACCTAAGTGAGGTGGCTTAAGAAATAGACCTAAATAAGGTGGCTTAGTCAATGAGACAGGGATTCCTACTTTAAATATTTAATGGAAATGAATAAAAACTTGATGAAAGACATGTGTAATTGAAAGTGAGCTACATATGTGCTTCATGCTTGATATGGTATTGCTTGTTTAAGGGAATGATATCTTGTTAATTGGTTGATGAACTTTTGCCTTAATGATTGTGGTGTTGCTTAATTTAAGAATAGATTTCTTGCTTAAATCTTGATGTGAAAGGTGACAATCAACCTTATTCCTTGATATGGATGATGCTTATATTGGAGTGTTGTAGAATATCCAATAGGCATGGCTGTGTGTGAACATAGATAAGAAACTTATGACTTGTTTTATAAACCAAAATAGTTTTCAAAATAAAAATGAACCTTTCGATGCACGACCATTCATAGGAAAAATATTTTCCTTCACGAGGTGTAATATTCACATTTGCCTTTCCTCTATTACCCCCTCCCCTTTAGGTAAAGGAAAGAAAGTTATCAGGTCGGCTAGCCAGCAACATCAGCAGCAATAAGAGGGAAGTTTAGTAAAGATTGACCGTGTTATTTGTCTTTGTTTTTATTCTCCTTATATTTTGAGTAGTTGATGACTTTAGTATTAGTGTACTTCAGAGGGTTAGATGGGTTTGTCATATAGTTTAGATTATTATGATTTTACCGATATCTATGTTATTGTGTAAGACTTAGGACATTAGTAGTGAATGATGAATTGGATTTTTTTAAAGAAATGTTTAATGATAAATGAATTATGCATTTTTGAAATGAGAATCTCTTGTTAAATGAAAGGTGAAATTGTAGCTAGTTAAAAAGTAGGTTTAAAATATATAAGTTTGTAGGGTTAGCTTGGTACCCTGGTGTTAGGTTAACACTATGCAATCTACCCGAGGCCCTATTTAAGTGCAGGTCTGATAGATAAGGACAACTTACAATAAGCTATTTGGATCTTTTCATATTCATGTATAGTCTCCATTAAATTATCTTACTTTACATATGTCCTTCCTAATGTTGGGAACTTATAAAGCAAGGAAATTTTTCTCAAGAGACTGCTTTTTCATCTCATTCCACATGGAAAGAGAATCAAAAGGCAAATCACAAAGTCAATTCTTAGCTTTATCGCTTTTTAAGAAAGGAAAAACAGATAATTTAATTTTCTTTTCACTAACACGCTAAGGTTTCATGTTCGGAAACACTATATGGAATTCCTTAAATTACTTATAAGGAATTTAAGCAATTTACTAGAAGTAAGAAGTAAGTGAATAAGACTAGAATTTAATTCAAAAGCTACATCACGATTTGGATATCTTATGTAAAATGGTTGTTGATTCAAGTCATGTTTAGTAAATTATTAATTTTTGTTTTCATTCATGTAGTTCGTCATTCAAACAAAGGTAATATTATCTACCCCTGAATCAATTGGTTATAATTATTAATAAATTCTCATAAAATATCTCTCCATATTTTTTTTGCTAATCAAAAGAAGCCCTTTTATTAAATTTTTTGATAACAAAGAACCCTAAATAAGATCTTAAAATTTAATTTATTAAAATCTTTAAGAAAAAAGAGAACGTCAATTCTAATAAATAAACACACAAGCTCGATTTATTTAAATTGGGTTATATATTTCCATAACGTAGAATGAAAACTTCTCAATAATGAATATTTATGACAACTATTAGAAGAACCAAACATATACTAACTACCAAGTACTACTTTGATAATTAAACAACAATACCTTTATTTAATCAATCAAAATAATTATTTGTAGATAATATATAAATGTTAAAAATAATGAATAAAAATAATTAAATTAGAACAACCAAATATATACGAATTTGATAATCTAATTTGCAAGTAACTATTTTGATAATTAAATAATAATAATTTTATATAATTAATCAAAATAATTATCTGAAGAAGTTACATAGAATATATAAATAATAAAGAAAATGAACAAAATTAGATCTTGCAACTTTTGGAATAAAACTTGAATTATTCCTTAATTAGAAAAGAAATAAATTAGTTGCTCGTGATTGTGAAGAAAGCACATCTTACAACAAAAAAGGAGAGACGAGAATTTTGTACATCCTTCGTACAAAAGAAAACCGCCTATGTACATTATTAAGCAAGAATCGAGTCCCTAAAGAATCTCCTAAGTGTATGAATCTATTTTCCTAATCAAATAACATATCTCCTCTATTTCTAAATATAAATATGAAATTAATTTAAAATTGGACTCAAGACTTCCCTTCTGAGAAGGATAAGACAAAATATCAAAGTCCTGTAATAATAGTTGTTTCCACCAATTCTTGATAAAGCATGCTTGTTTCTCATAAACTTCCTTTATGATTTGTGACTTGCTGATTAATATTTGAAGCTTTTAATTTCAAATTTATCCTAACTAAAATCTTTAATTTGCACCTTTTAAATTAAAACTCAATTAAATTTAACCATTTAACTCCAATTTATATGAAAATAGAAGATCGATGCGAAATGAATAAAGTTTTAGGTTGATAGAAGTTGTAATATGAATAACACAAGATCACAGAAGCTGTACATTAGTTACAACAGCAGCATGATAATTGCATGAATCAAGAAGCCTCAAAGTTGGATAAGAATAAGCGACATTTAATCCATGTTCTTGGGTAGAATTATATAACAAGGTTTAGTTTAGTTTAGTTTTTAGCATTTCATTTAAAATTGAAGTACAGGGCTAAAGTTACAGAAAGCACATTTTTTTTTGGGTGAACTTCATGATGAGCTTTACTTTTAAGCTCCAATCCAACAGCAGAAACATGTAGAGAGATAGAGGTAAGAGTTGTGGCCTCCTCAATTTGGCATTCAACTGCAGGATCAACGCAAACATGAATTCGAGTAAGGTGGTAAAACTAAAGTGAACTTTTACTACTCAATGGGATTATAAACGTCAAAAAGCTGAAAGAATTTATGAGAGATGAGGTCAGCTGGTCGGAGAAGCTAGGTTGTAACGAACTTTGATATTTCTGGCACCACTTAAGTTTGTGCTACTGCTATTCTATAATGCCAACATTACTGCTGCATAGCTAATGCCAATGATCTACTTGCCATATATATATATGCAAAGATGTTTTGTCTAATAAACTCTTGCAAAGTAAAGTATAAAAATAAGAATACATTTGATATTATATAATAACATGGTTTCTTGAAAGTTTTGATGGAAGATGGAGAAGCTTACACAAGTTGAAGAGCTATCTGATCTTGATCAGAATAATGATGATTGGGCTCCAGGAGGGTAACTGGTAGGAAATTACGATCATATGCCCCAGAAGGCATAGATTCATACACAGAGGATGGCATCAAGTTTGTTTGTTGTTGTTGTTCTTGTTGTAATCTCTCAGAATCAGCTATCTGCACCATATTTTTATTTCTTGCTAAGATATTAGTTCTAATTTGCTATAAGAAACTCTAATTAATTTGCTTAAATTGCCGTTAGACACTTTACTGAGACAGAGTAAGATACCAAAGACTTATACCTTTGCTCGCAGGTACATATTATCATTTTGCAACTCCAGCTCCTGCACACAAATAAATCTCATAACTTCTGGAATTGTATAACTCCATAGCAAATCTTATTTTTACATAATTAGGATAATTTTAGGGTGTGTAACGTAAATATGCAGTAACTGCTTCATACAGTTGCATATTAGTTGGCTAAGGAATATGAGTCTTGGACATGGCTGAGACGGTTAAAAGAAATAATCAGCTTCACTTTGTAAGCCTACTTCATAAGATATTGGAACCTTCAGGTCTAAAGAGTAAACCATCATGGAGAGCATTTATTACATAAGTAAGGGATAGAAATTTAAAGAACTTACCCTCTTCTGCATGTACTCGATTTCAGCAAATAACATTTCGTTCTGCAAGAATGAAGAATATTAGTCCACATGGCATTAATGATTATTGAAAACACACTATACAGTAGCAAATAAAGAAGAATCAACCGAAATCGGAGTTCCAAGTTTTCACCTTCTTCGATCTAATTCTGCTAATGCCTTTCTCCAGTCTGCCCTCCAAGTTCTTAAGTTCCTTGAATGTCAAAGAGCTAAGTGACTCGCCAACAATATGCCTAGTTACCAACCTTTCTTTGTTAGTCCCAAGTTTCTGATAAATGCACATGCATATAAAGGGGTAAAGTACCAAAGTTAACTTGCCTATTGGAGTTTTGAAGTTCACGTATTTGTCTACGTAGTTTGGAGGCTTCTTGTTGGTAATACTGTTCATGAAATCATTTTAATTGCATACAAGTGTATGCAGTCCATATAGCAACATCAAATACAACACAAAACAACAATAATGATATGCTTAAGGATGTGTGAGACTCTTGCAACATAAAAATTATTAAATGAAAGCATAAAGGACATTATGTCAAGATAATATCATATGTTTTAAATTAGCAAAATCATGTTTAATCTAACAAAATAACTCAAACCATAACTATTCAAGCTATATTTAAGTTACAACAATAAGACTAGAATATTGTGTCAGCATATTCAAATACTGTTCTCATCAAAATTAATAAGTTCTTATTATATCCACTTGAAAAATACAACACCAACTTCTGGAAAAGGATGCGTGGGACTTGTATGACCAAGTTTACTATTGACTTAATGAAATTAACTTAGTTGCAGATAGAGTTAGTACTAATGCTCCTATTTTTTAGTTGGTATCACATTTGTAGAATTGTGATAGAGATCATGTCATCATCTATCCTATGGCTGTTTATGCATGCCTATACAAGGCTAACCTATTCTAAGTAAATAAACATCAGCATCTTCTCTTATTTTTAGTATTTTCTGCTCTTTTTTTCAACATTTTAGTATCAGATCTAAGTTTCCCAGTAAGTTTCTTTGCAGACACTACGAGTGATCTTTAAGTGGTAAGAGGAATCAAAAAGCTTAACAACTAAAATTACAATACATGGGCAAGATGGATGATGTGTCACGTGCAAGACCAATATTAGTGGGAGATCGTTAAGGGAAGCGAAGTTAGAAAGCCAGAATCAGAGGATGCAACATATGTATCTTACGAAAGTGGAAGATAAAGATAGAGAAATGTTTATTTTAAAGACTACAATGGAAGAAGATATGTTGGAGCACATTCAGGATGTTGAAACTCCCAAAGAAGCATGAGACAAGTTGACTACACTTTTCACAAAGAATAATGACACACGAGGACAACTTCTGGGGAGCTACTTGTTGTCAGTAGAGTAAAATTATATGACAGTTGCATAATACTTTCACAAGGTGAAGACAACATGTGAGTTCTTAGAATTGGAAGCAGGATGAAAAGAATAATTATCCATATTTTGATACATGAATTCAGAGGCTTTGTTGCTGCAGTGTAAGAACAACCAAATTAATCATCACTTGTTGAGTTTGAAAACTTGCTTATTAGTCAAAAAGCTATGGCTAAGCAAATGGGACGAGTATCCCTAAATGTTTAAAAGGAAGAGATCTATTGTCAACAAAAGCATATGAAATTTTAAGCATCACATTGTTGGTAGACATAAGAGGAATGATGATAAAGTGAAAAGTTGTCAAAGAGAGGCAAGTTCTCATTCAAAGCTGCGGACAATCATGGCAACAAAAAGAAGTTTAAAGGGAAATACTACACACGTCGTAAGAAAGGGCATGTGATGAAAGCTTGCTGGGTGAAGAAAGGGGTGGTAGAGAGTAACGGTGCTACTTCTATCGGATGTTAAGGCACTATATATTATAAAGGAGGAGGAGTTAGCTCTCACAAGGTTGATTATGAAAAGATTGGATCACTGATTCAAGATGCACAAATCATATGACACTTGATAAAGAAATTTTGAAGATTTTGCTAAAGTATGTGTGGGTTTATTTTATTAAAAAATATCTAAAGTTCTTTCAAAGTTCACAAAGGCAATAAAAGCAAAAGTTGGTAAGAGAATTCATTGCTTGTGCACTAATAATAGGGGAGAGTATAAATCATATGAGTCGTCCAAATTTCTTTAAGTGTTTCGAATTTGCCTTCAGTTCACATGTGTTAATACCAGAGCAAAAAGACACAATAGAAAGAAAGAATAGATACCTAGCATAAATATATCGACGTATGCTTTGCACAAAGAAAGCAATGAACACTACAGTTTTTGTGATTAATAAGCTTTCTCTACAAAGGTTATATTTTCTTTTGCCATTTAAAAAATTATAGAACATAAAACTTATAGTTAGTTATTTTTGTTTTGTTTTTAATATGTGTGATATGTATTTGTACATTTGCATAGCAAGATTGACAAAAAGATTGTCAAATATATCTTAGTGAGATATGTCAATTAAAGAAATAGTAGAAATGTTTTGACCCTACACCTTAAAAATGTTTCAGATCTCATAATATAGTATTTGATGAAGCGTCTTTTTTGATGGGATTTAGAAAAAGAAGGTGTTATTAGACTTGAATGTTTACAAAGTTGCGCTGGAATATGCTAATCCTATTTATAATAGAAGAAGCAGATGCAAAAGAATAGAGACATTTGAGGAAGTATTTCATAGTTCAAAGTGGAATAAAGCTATCAAAGAAGAAATTACTACGTTAGAACTAAATCAGACTTAGGAGATTGTGCCATAGCCACGAGACATTAAGCTTGTTTCTTACAAATGGGTTTATAAAATAAAGCGACTTATGGATGGGTCGTTTGTACAAAGCTTTTATAATATTTTGAAAATTTTCTTAACAATATGAACTAGAATATAATGAAACATTTAATCCAATTACAAAGCTTATAAATGTATGAGTCTTATTGGTAGTTGCAACTAGAAAAAGTTGAAACTTGGGGCAAATGGATCTAAAGAATCTATAGATGCAAGCTAATTTCAACAATGATCAAACCAAATACAAAACTGTGTGCAAATGAAGGAAATAATTTGGTACCGATCGATAATTAGGAGGTCGTTTGATCTACTTAACTTTAACTTGACTTAATATATCTTATGCAAAATCTAAAAAATCCTCATATGGATGCTATCTGAAGAATTATGAGATATGTTAAGAGTATCGTTTATTACGGTATTATGTACAAGAAAGGTGGGACTACAAGGTCGTTGATTATTGTGAAGTTGATTATTATGCTGAAGTCATGATACTCATAGCCCAACTATTGGGTATGTGTTTAAATTTCGATCCAGAATAATTTCTTGGTGTAGCAAAAATCTTTATCAACAATAAAAGCATAGTATCAAAACAACAACAATAGAAGTTCAAGAAAGCACTTAGCTTATTCAACTTATGAAGGATCTGGGCCAACCCTAGATTATACAACTCCCTTGTATTTTGATAATTGATTAGTAATACTTTTGACGGATAATCTATTTTTCCATACAAGAACAAAATAAATGAAGTGTATTACCATTTTTATATGGGAAATAGTTCTAAAAGAGGGGATTGGATGAAAACAAATTAAAACAAAGGATTAAGTAGCATATCTCTTCATAAAAGGTTTGGGTGTCAATAAATTCAAAGGTTTCTATCATCTTTTAAGCATGATTGAAGGAATCAATGTTGAGAGAGGTGTTAAAAAATACAATATCACCTTCTTGCTAAGGAGTAACAATTTTTCTATTGGAAAACTATCAATCAAATAGGATTATCCTAAAAGTCCACTTTGATATAAATGTAAAGAATTTATCTTAAATGCATATGTAAAGCTACTGCATTATTTTGAGTTTTTTTATAACATGCATAATAGCAACTATATGTATATCTGGTAAGTTTCTTTTGCTAACGAAATTTCTCATTCATCGACAAGAATAAACAAAATATAAAAGATCATTGATGGTTCAGTTATATTATTAAATATAAATATGTATATGCTATACATATTCACATATTTGTTGGAAGCAATCATTGTTTCTTATGTGTCTTGATTCAACTTTATATATGTTGGTGTTCTGCATAAGTTTGTTTACCTGAATGTTAGCTTCGGCAGCAGATGCTGGGTGGGAGGAATCTGAATTTGCTCTCTTGTACCTATCGATTGTTGCTTTAACGCTGCAATATTATGATTAGCTTGTGTTATCATTTCCTTTTGCTAAGCAGAATAGGAAAAACAAACTTACAGTTCGCCTAGCAGCAACGCAAGCTAAAAAAGAATTTGAGAAGCAAGGAACATCGAAAACATACTTTGGGAGATCTAATCCACATTGAAAGAAAGCCAGTGAAGTTCATTTCCTTAAATTTATCTCATTAAAAGATATCACACATCACTTTTGGTGATAGAGTACATATTTGTATTTATAAAAGCTTGTATGTCGTTATACTTGCACTAAGAAGCACGTACACGGCAAAATGGAGCCGTATCTGCATGTCGGACACCCACAAAGAGTACATATATATGCTTCATGTTTTTTTAAGAGGGACTTATAAAGTACAAAATATGTATGAACTATTAAGATATTGGAAGTCTTGAAACACATCAATCAATATATATCATATTATGAATTCTGAATTTTTTTCTTAATTCTAAATTTTATAATATATATATATATATATATGCCGTGTCGCGTGTCCACCAAATTTTAGAAGTTGGTGTGTCCCCGTGTCTGTGTCCGTGTCGCGTGTCGTGTCGCGTGTCCGTGTCGTATCGCGTGTCGCGTGTCCGTGCTTCTTAGTACTTGCATGAATAATAGCGGTGCTTCATCTTATAAATAGATCTTCTTAATGCTTGCCACCATCGTAAACCAGCATTAATATATAAGATCCATTTATAAGATGTTATTTCCATATATTCAGAAGTAGGATTGGACACACTAATTTCTAACCACAAGGCCAAGGCTTTCTAGGGGGAAAATACCAGCACCATTTCCTCTTCGTCACAAAGACAAGTTATTTATAAGCCTATAAGGGAAATAAAATAGCACCCAATATTTTAATTCATCTAAGTATCACATGAACTTTAAATTCTCACATACAATTGAAAAAATAGATAAATGCTTTCATCCTAGCAACCAAATGAAAATATATATTAATGCAAGGTTAGACAAATGACAGTAACAATCACATTAGTTCAGTCAGTGGAATGGAGGATTTGCAGTTAGTCGCCTTTCGTTGAAGTGCAAAGTAGAGAATAACCTTCCTAATGGTTTGTCTTAAAAAGTTTTAATAATTGAATAAGATTGATATAATATTATATAAACTAAGCATCTGTTCGGTTGGACTTATAGTAGTAGAGCTTTTATCAGTAGAGATTGTTTCTGTAGATTTTTTTAGAAGAACTTTTCTAAGAAGCCAGTTAACTGTTTGACTGTCATTAAAAAAAACTTTTTTGAAAGAGCTTCATACAGTAGACTGTTTGGCAACATAAAAATAAAAAATACTTTTAATTTTAACTATATTTTATTTTGTGGTAAAAATTATTTATGCATATAAAAATTATTTAAAGTATATTAAACAATATGCAAAGCACAATATATTAATAATTATATAATTTTAAACCATATGAAATATAAATGAAAATATATCTAACTAAATCTTTTATATGGATTATAACATAAGTAAAACTAATATAAAAAATAAATATTAAAATATATAAAAATTCAAATAATATTATATAACTCTTAAAATAAACGTGAAAATGAATTTGTGGATATTGTGGAAATTATGTTTAGATCGTAAAGGTAAAAGAGACTAAAAAATAGGTTCATTAATTGATCTGAAAAATCTACCTGAAAAATCACTTTTTTGAGAAGCTCCAAATTTGAGCTTCTTAAAAAGTTATATTTTGATTATCAAAAAAGCCATATCTATTAAAGAAGTGCTTTTTTATTTTACATTCAAACACTTATTTTTCTTTGAAATAGCTTTTATGGTGGAGAAAAGTGTTTATTGACCTCCTAAAAACTCATTCAAACAGGCAGTAAGAGGCACCTCTTCTCCAATCACTAATTACACCATAAAATATAATGAAAAGTTCATTCTCACGTGCCCTATATCAGTGGAAGATCCTAAATATCTCATAACAAACTTTTTACTTTTCATAATGCTACATCATTTATGTTAAGTTAACTACATGTAATAAGAAGACAACAATTGAAATTATCATAAGCACGGATGAATTTTCCTTTTCAGCTCAGTTCATTGTCATTCTAAAAGACAACTCTTATTCTTTTTTGTTGGCTTTGGCACATAATATAATACCTCATTCCTAGCTTACACCTTGATTTTGTAACCTCATTAAATCGTTTGCTGCTGAAAATATGTATTCAATCACTCTAGTCTAAATGCTGAAAAATCGTTAAGAGGAAGGGGCATGCCATGAATATGCATTTCTTCGGTTTATGTGTATACCCAATCAATTTAATACAATAGTCAGTGTCCTGCCTAGTGCCTACACAAGTAAATACAAGGGAAACGAACTTTTGTTCGTCTTTTATTAGGCCATTCTATGTTCATGGTACAGCATCTCTAATTATGGTACGTATTGGATACTGCCAGACTGGATAATACGGCGAGGAAACTTTATTACCTTAAAATTGTCGAGCCACTGATTGGTTGTCTCTGCCAAGTTGGCAGAACATCTGGGAACATGATTGGCTGAAATAGTCCATTACACCGAGTCTAATGACTGATGGGATATTCCATTAACCATGGAGGCATGGATAGTTACCTCAACCGGCGACTTCAAAACCACACACTAATTTTTTATTAGAAGGTGACATAAATAAGAGTGTAAGAACAGCTTGATACTTTGGGTTTGATGTGGCTGTAGCTATGGCTGTGCCTGTGAGGTCCGAGACTGATCATTACTGGGTTTGAATCAGTCTCAGCACTTTGCGTATAGGATTTCAGGTTCCTTATCCCCATGCACCCAAAAGGTGACAATCTCCTATTGGTTCGTACTTTCTTTGTTTCAGCTGTAGCCCTACGATCTATTTCCCATCAACTCAGTCACTCTCTCTCCGTACACACACACACACATGCACAGACTCAGTCAGCAGCATTTGCAAAGATACGGAAGTCTTCGTGCGCGAGTTTACCCGACTCTATAAATGAATCTTTACTTATTTTTAACATGTAAATGGAGAAGCAAGTGAACCCACTTGTATTGACGAGCTTTTTCAGTTGCTTTGAAAGTTCTTACTTTGTCCTACCACTTTTAATTTCACTCAGCAAGCGTTTATCAAAGAGAAGCAGTAAATCTGTATGGAATACAAGAGGAGGGAATGGAACTAGATCGCTAGAAACTGGTACTGCAATTGAAAGGCTTTCAAACTCACTTTTGGAAATAGGGGGAAGCATATATGCAATTACGTAATATGGAAATGATTGTCATGTTTGAAAACTTTTGCTTTCAGAAAGTATCAGGAACATTTATGGTTTTTGACGCATAAAACTCCAAGGCAGACCATAACTATGGCATATGTTTGTAAGATGACAAGTATTTTTTGGGAGATTTTGGTTCTAAATGTGTGAAAATTTACTCTATCTCCCTTTCTCAACCTACACACACTAGAATAGATGGGACAAATTAAAGATGGAAAGGAAATCTAACATAAAAGGGTTAATTACACCAACTGTTATCACATGACCATACTTCATTTCATCAGTTTTTCATTTGTTGTTGCTTTTGGTTTTTTCAAAAGGGAAATAGCGGTGAGCCAATTAGATGAAGAAAAATTGATGATTCAAACATTTAAAGAAATAGAAAATCGCATTTGTCAGTGAAGAAAAAAACAGAAGTAATACTGATAATATGAGACGTGAATGTATATTATGAAAACTGAAAATCAGGAGTGAGATAACTGAAGTTTCCTAATTTTTTTAAATTGGACATAGACAGAAACCCTATAAAGACTTGCCCCATATTTCCTATGGTCTTAGGGAGGATGCGGGTCAAAGAATCAAGAAAATTTGATACACATATGCACTAAAAATACCTACATATAACTTTTAAGGATGGACCAAGCTAGTTAGGACAAGCCCCTCTAAGAATGTTGAGGACTGGAACTCAAACCCTAGTCGTCGTCAAGTTCTTAGAGTCTCGAGAGGGCATAATTGTAAAAACGCTGACGAGGCAATTACGACGAAAATACCTAGGTTTTAAGCAGATATTAAGTGTAGATAGACTGATTGAAGACTGCATATTCGTGGATTTTAAGATATTAGACCCTAATCTGAAACTTGATATTGTTGGCTTACCTAAGCTTAAGTGATGTCTAAGTATCGAAGAAGCAGTCAGAGATGGATCGGAAACGGTAAAATGAGAATCTTACATTTGCGGTTTGCCTGACTCTGATCCTTTGAGAGAGAGAGAGAGAGAGAGAGAGAGGGGCAAAGCTAACATCAATTGTAAGAGCAGATTTTACATGCCTGCAAATGAGTGATCAGTGTTGCTAACCCTAGTTATTCTTTTATCTCTAAAAGCAACAGCTATTACTATACCTACTACTTCTATTTCTGTCCAATTTTTGCAGATCTGTGATCTATCAACAACTAAGAACCAAAAGGAAACACAAAGAAGAAGAGGCGATCCTGAAGAAAACGAACAAAAAGAGAGAGAAAAGTAAAGAGGAAGGAGAATCTTTGCTAGAAATGACTTGGTCTACATCACAAACCCCAAAAGAACTCAGTCCTTGTCAGAAGCTGATCGAACCCAGTCATTCATTTCTATTAGAATCTTTAAGCATAAACATATCTAATACCAACAAGGCCATCACTACAAAATGACAATAATTAGACGCAAAACTTGCCCTCTTGCTATGTTGCTTTCCATTTAAGAACAAACAAGAGAAAATGGAATAGAAGGATTGAAAAATAATGTTGACGATGAAGATGAAGAAGAAGAAGAAGAAATTTTGATCAATCAAAGAATCAAATTGAAAGACATAAATAGAGGAGCTTAAAGATTGGAGTGCATCACTAGATCTTGATCTTTTCATACTCAGAAGAAATTAAAAAAAAGAATTGCAAACCTGTTATTAGCGTATTCATAGAGACGGCCACGGCTGGAAAAGATTACAAGAGCAATCTCAGCGTCGCAAAGCACAGACAACTCATACGCCTTCTTGAGCAATCCATTTCGACGCTTGCAGAAGGTGACTTGTCTATTAGTGGTGTTCTCTATCCTTTTGATTTCAATTTTGCCCCTTCCCATTTTTCTTTGGGAAGGGCCTTCAGGTTCTTGATTAGGAAACTCCGTGGTTGCTAGCTGAAAACCCTGTAAGTCCAAAATTTGACATACTTTTCCGTTAGCTACTTATCATACAGTAACTTCAAGCTCTCTAATTATGCGTGATGAATTCGGAAGCAACTTCCATAACCAGCAAAACACAGAATTAGACTAGCTGGGTTTCGTGTGGTTTTTGTTCGTGTTACACTAACCTGGTAAGAAGGAATGGTAAACAAGAAAGTTCAATACACGCACGCACACTCCCTTTTTCTCTGTCTTTGTTCTTTGGTTTTAGCTCAGAATTAGTGGAGTTGCACAAAATGGAAGTCGTATGCTCTGGCAGGTAGATATTTATAGACAAAGAATAGACCCTTCAACTACAACCCTACACACACGCACAAACGAATCAAACGTATACGATGACAATTAATTATGACTGTGCATACATATACATTTATATATGTGTGGGAGCACAGACGTGAAAATACCCGCAACTTTATATGTTCCCCTCCCTATACTTGGCAGATTATATACATATATGTTATAGGAGGAGGAGCTAATCTACAAGGTCCAGTAACAGTACGTTCATTTCTTCATGTATGGTGAAAAAGAGAGCAGAGAATGATGGCTAATGAGGTTGTTGTATTTAGGAAAGCGACAATTAAAGGTGGTGGAGTGCGATGCCAAGTTGCAGTTGTTGGGCTGCATTGATGGTTGGAGTATGTAAAAGTTAGAGGAACTTCCATGTACCACTTACACTAGTAATTGGTATTTTGAGCCGATTTGTATTTTGGTTCTGAGTTTACTCGCAAGGTTGAAAGTACCATATCTCTCTCTGTGTCTGAGCTCCCTCTTGCATTATTGGCAAGTTTTATCTACAAAGGTAATAGTGACGTAAGTGAAGAGGACTCCCATGTGAAGTTCTGCTCACCATCTCCTATTCCTCGCTTCATTTATGGTTAGAATGGAAGACCACCCCCTTTCATTTTTAGTAGCTGCAATCTGTTACCCTTTTTCATTTTTGGACCATTGGTGGGACGTTAATGGCATTCCCTATGTCATGACAAATGTCACCCCCACTTTCTTATTGATCAACTTTCTATTTATATACATACTATCTCATCAGTCATCACTGTTCTTATAGGTACATGCTTGAAATCTTTCCATGTCACGAATCCTCGCCTCCCCCTCTATTGCCGTTGATAGAGCACTTTTAAAACAGCGGAGGATTGTGTAACGGATCCCAATAACAACCCATGATAATCCTAAAATCACAACAATATCCTTTTCAGAACATGTATATGCCAAGTAGGGTTTCACAATTTATGCATATTCTTCAAGCATGCTGTCGCCATTGCGATTCATTTTGCGTAGCTTATGCTTGGGAAGCAAGGATTAATTCCTTTGTGGAAACTATTAAGGTTGGCGGTGGTCGGTCATCCTTTGAAGACAAACATGTTAAGCAAACGTATGCCTGATTTCATCCATTCAGCATATTTGATTGATACATATAAGGGACATGCTGCCTTCGAAACATCAAAAGTCAACAACTAATTAATCAAGGTAAAGGGGTAACCTATAACATACAAAAATTAACATTTAGTATTGGTTCGGGCCGGGAGCCTCACCGGCTAGGTATTGTCCCCTTTGGTAGCAGCAGGTGGCTCAGTGGTGAGAGGCGTCCACCAAGAGTAGACCAAAATCCTGAGGTCTCAGGTTCGAGTCCCGGATGTCATCAAGGGTCGCACAAAAGGGGCGCAGACAACCTGCTGCCACCAAAGGGGACAATACCTGGCCGGTGAGGCTCCCGGTCCGAACCAAAAAGGCGCCTTTTTGGTTTGGGCTGGGAACCTCACCGGCCAGGTATTGTCCCCTTTGGTGCAGCAGGTTGTCTACGCCCCTTTTGTGCATTAGTCGCATCCGGGACTCGAACCTGAGACCTCAAGGTTTTGGTAGCATCTTGTGTCATACCCAAGTAGCCCAAATGGTAAAAGGCGTCCACCAAGGGTGGACCAAATCCCTGAGGTCCTGGGGTCAAACCCCCACACTGCTGCTTAAATGGGCTGTGGGTCACACCGCTGCTTAAATGGGCTGTAGACCCCCAGCGCACCAGAAGGGACAATACCCAATTGAGTCGGACCCGATCCGAACCAAGTATAAAATAGAAAAGATGTATATTTATGTTAAAGTCATACTAATCTTCATGTTTGAATGAACTCGGTATCCAAATAATGTTCAGTAGATGTGCCGGCAATTTCCATTTTGTTAGTATTGAATATTTTGAGAGTCTGATTGTCGATTCTTAGCATTGTGGTCAGTAAATTTTTTTTAAGCATTATCAAGTAGGGTTGTCTAAATTACGAGGGATTGTGTGTCAATTTTTTATGAAAAAGAGCACGAGAACTGACGAGTAGGATTTGTTAAAAAAAAAAATGATAAACTCGCAAACACTTATACGTTCTTATAAGTAACGAAGGTAATAGAAATTTCTTTTTACATTTTGCATATAATAGAATATTACATAATTATTTATAGAACTAGTGAAGAATTCTAAATTCATCAACTTGATGAAGACACATATTGTTAAAATATAAAGAGAAAATTATTCGAAATAAAATTTATATAAGAAAAAGTATTGAATAATATGTTTTTATTTTATCATAACTCATCGTTGTATTCATTTGAATCCTAAATACATGCAGGTTTAATACCACTCTAAAATTACTTAAATTGATTAAACTTTAACTATTCTTCTACTCCTAATCGGCTGCAGAATTTTAAAAGTGAAGTTTATCTTCAACACCGATCTGTAACTTGATTTTGTATACAACTCTAAGGTTTTTAGGTAATTAGTAAAGAAGAAATTAAAAGTTAATCAAATAGGAATAGAAATAGAAAGCAAATGAGATTATGCGAACAAGGAAAAGCTAAGTAATCAAGCATGCATTTTTATTCTCACCTTTTTTATTGCTTATTACAAAACAATGCTTGAGTATCATCCATAATTTTTAAAATTATCATACTTTAAGGGCTTAGTAAAAGTATCAATAACTTTTTTTCAATGATGAAGGAATTTCATTAATTTATCAAATAGGAAAAGTTATACCAATAAAACCCTTATATTTACTTTCCTAAGTTGGGAATTACCGCTTACACTACAAGAAATTGTATTTTTTAGTGAAAGTAAAAGTTGTCACTAAAAACAGTAATATTAGTCACTATTATTAATAGTGTCCAATCTTTGAAGTTGTCGCTTCCCGTCACAATTACTTCCGTCACTAATGAAATAGTGACTAATTTAAGAAATGATCACAATTATGCAACACTTTTGTAACACAAATATTAACACTAAGACTTGTAAAATGTGCGACAAAACTATATAGTCACAATAATTTTATATATTTATGACAAGTTTATCATCACAAATAATATAAAGTAGTTACAAATTAAGTTGTAACAGAACTTCATTATATTGCGACAAAAGTGCCGACACTAAAACCTATGGAATGTATGACAACACTATATGGTCACAACAACTTTACATATTTACGACAAATTTTTCGACACAAATAATGTAAAGTAGTGACGAATAAAATCGTAACAGTATTTCATTTTATTGTTACAACATTATCGCCACTAAAATAATTATAAATAGTGACAAAATATTTGTCACTAATAATTTTTTATCAATGTCCATTATTTCTTAGTCACTAATATTTAATAAAAAATGTCAACATCATTTCTTCACAAAAATGAAAATTGGTTCTCACAAAAAGTATTGTCACTAATGTGCTTATTATTATCACAAATAAAACTATCAATTCATCAACGAAATTACATTAGCTGTAAAAGAAATTTGCATCAGTGGCTATATTGTCTAACAGATTTCGTCTCAAGTATGAAAGTTATATGTTACAATAATGTTATCACTAAATAAAGAATATATGTTACAATTAATTTATCACTAATGTGTTCGTGTTTATCGCAAATAATATTATTAAATTTAATATTTTAATTACTTAATCGATAAAATTTTTTGCATTGATGGCCATAAAATAGAAGTTGTCACAATTATTTTGCATTGGTGGCCATAAAATAGAAGTTCTCACAATTATAAGGATTTTTAGTGTCAAGATATTATCAGACAAGCTAATAAAAATTATTAGTATATATAAAATATATATAAATCACCAAAATTCTAATTTCCAATATATAAAATTGGAAAATTTAATATCCAATAAAATTATTTATTACAATTATCTCAAACTATTACGTACTAATTTAAGTTAAAAACTCTCTAAGGTAAAATTTCCTAGCTATTCTTCAGGATGAAGTTTACTGTTGATTTGTTTCCTACAAAATAAATAAAAATAAAATCAGTTAATTAGTTTATAAAATATTAAGCTATAAATTTAATATTGACATTTTATAATAATATAATGATACTGGTAAGAAGTGATACTAACTATTCAAGATTTTATAAATTTATAAACTTACATGAGTAATTGGCGTATTTGATGTTGTGGCATTTGATGGATCTTCAATTAAGGCAGAATAATTGAGCAACAAACTAAGAATTACTTTAGTAGTTTCCAAATGTGCCAAAACAGCTGAAATTTGGTTCATTTATGTGGCTTGCTTCTCAATAGCTGCATCCTGAGCTTGAATCTTCTCATTTTCATTGTGTGTTTTTGTGATTTCAGTAAGTCTTGCAACTTCATCGTCTAAATCACTTGCATGTTTCTTTGCAGCTTCAGCTAGAATTTCACCTTTTTCTCGGGACTTAGATGTTATCCTTTTAACACCTAAACCGCATGAATAACTTGACTTTCTTTCTAGGGCAAGATCGAAATGCTCAATGAGTGGTAGAGATGCAAACAAAATCTTTTCTTTATTTTTCTCTCTCTCTTCTTGAAGCTTATTCTGCATATTTAGATAGAATTTGAAATTTTAGTTAAATAATTTTAAATTTTTTTAAAAATATATAATTTGACTATAACTTTCATACCATTATTTCTTCTCCATTTGGCTCAGACCAAGTTCCATTGGCTTTTGTCGCGATACCTTCCAAACTTTAATAGTATCGAGCCATTCATCAGAATCTTTATCTTTCTAGAAAGAAAAAAGGACAAAGAAAAGACGAAGAAAATTAATGATTAATTAGAATACATTTTTTAAGCAAAATAATTTTAATTTTAAGCAAATAAAATTTAACTTTACCATCCCATATGCAATTTGTACAATCGAATTTGTACCAAAAACTGATTTCACCTCTTGATTTTTCCTATTCCTTGTGTTTCTTTCGCTTTGCTCCTATACATTGATAAATAATTTATTTTTAATAAAAGAAAACAACTAACAAAATAAGTTAAAATACTTAAATTTTAAAATTACTTTAAAATTTAGAGTTTCCCATTTATTCTCAGTCAATTATTGCCAATCACCTTTCTCCACATCCTTTGGGTAATCTTTGCTCTTGAGATAGCTTTTGCGCAAATGATAATGTCGAATTTTATATTGTGCACGCACTTGTTGCATCACATAAGATTGCACCTGATTTGAGAAATTGAATTTATCCTAAAATTCATATAAAATATAGTTAGGAAAATTAAGAAGCAAATTCAATGCAACAACAAAATTAAACTCTATTGCAATTAAACTAAACTTTATTGCAATAAAAAAAAAGTGTCATACAGTAGTTCCATGAGTAGTTCGATGGTCAAAGAATGAGTAGTTACACTAGAAATAGTTCCATGAGTCTGTCAAGTTTATAATAACAAAGTAATGCTAACAAAACTAATGTATTAAACTAAATCATGAAAGAATGTGTAAGTTGAGGTTAATATTTCTTGGGGAAATTCATAAATGTGTAACCTGTTCGTAAATTCGATAAAGAACCCAACAAACAGCAAGTTTAGAAGAATAAGTTAAACAAACAACAATGGTCGTTTACCTATTACTATTTAAGCAGAGGAATTGGAAGATCTGGAGAGAAGATTGTAATCAAAGATATGAAACAAAGCAAAGTAATGAACTGCGCACATGAAGAAGATGAAATTTATTTAGACTACACATAATGAATACGCAACTGTTCACAGTTCATCTTCTTCCACCAACTTTACTATTTCACAATTACTTAGATCTCCTCAAGCGAAACTAGGTGTAATTATTAAGCTTTATTTAATAGTACTACCCTTCTTCTTCTTCTTCTTCTTCTTCTTCTTCTTCTTCTTCTTCTTCTTCTTCTTCTTCTTCTTCTTCTTCTTCTTCTTCGTTTTACACATAATTTCCAATAAGACATTGCGCAATAGAAAACCAGGTGTACCTGTTTAGTTTTATTTAACACTACTAGCCTTCTTATTCTTCTTCGTTTTACACATAAAAAAACAATCTCTAATTCTCCAATTCGACATCGCAAATGAAACCAGGTGTAGTTGTTAAGTTTTATTTAATAATACTGCCCCTCTTATTCTTCTTTGTTTTACACATATAGAAAAACAATCTCCAATACGACATCGTTTAAAACAAAACTTGGTGTAACTGTTAAGCTTCATTTAATAATACTGCCCTTTTTCTTCTTCGTTTTATAGATGTAGGAGTACAATCTTCAATACTTACTCTCCAATTTTTTAATTAAAAAAACGATTTCATCTTAAATTTTTTAAATTTTATGTAATAGTTTAATTTTGATAATAAAATTTTATATTTTATAAATTTAAAATCAGATTTAGTATTTTTACAATACATAATAAATATAGATGAGAGTAATTTATTTTTTATCATAAACTATTATGTTAGTGGGATAGTTACAGAAATTTTGAATTTATTCATCTAATAAAAATAATTGATTTTAGATAAAAATTTGCATAGAAAATTTTAAATAAATATATATTTCAAAGTTATGTTTAGCAAATATCTATTGATATGTAAATTAAAATATTACTTTTGGATTATCAATATATGTAGTTTGAATATTTTATAAGAAAATATCTAAATTTGTTTATAAATAATAATATTAAAGAAAAATCGTGTCACGTAGTTTCCAGTCCCTAAAATTCGTACAATAATAATAAAATTAAGCTTTATTAGGGAATAAAAGTATACCAACATCTATAAATGTAAACCAAGAAGACAATTTAGATTAGACAGTCGAATCAAGTTTGAAAGAAATCATCAAAATTATACAGTGTTTCTAAGTTGTTTGGCGCCTAAAGCTCAATGGTTGTTTGCATGTAGTTGATTATGGCTCCGTAATATTGCCGTATTGGCTATAAATATATTAATACGTCACCATTTTGATTGAAACCTTCAGTTTAGACTGTGTTAAATTATCCCCTAAACTTCGGTGTGGTCATGTTTATCTTTTCCAATAATACCGACTTTCGATTAGTCAATTTAAAATTTAAAATTTTGATCGAGCTTCCATGACTTTTCACAGATGGTGTCCACAATTTTAAGGGTACATTAATGTTGAATTATTTAGGAAATTTCCTTCAACATTCTATGAATCAAATATTTAATATAAATAACGTAAAAATAAGTTTAATATATAAATTCTTTAAATTCTACTGAAAATTTTTCCCTTTAAAAAAGATAGCATATAATAATCATACGATTTTACTTCTTATAAAAATGTTAGATATTCAATTGTCGAATACTCAAATTTCATTGACAATATATTGTGACTTGTGAGAGATAAAGATAAGAAGTTTTAGTTGATTAAAAACTTTATCTTTTCTTTTATTATTGTTTGATTAAAAAAATAAACTTATAATTTGTCTTATATAAATCTCTAAATTTCTATCTTTATTTATTTTGAATTATTAAATATTTTATAATGATAATTTGTATTTGAATTGTTAAATATTTTCTTTTAATCTAAATGAATACCTAATTTTGTTTGATATTTATTTCATTATACGATGCTTCCTTTGTGTCCATTCCCTTTATAATAGATTAGATCCACGTGTCCATTCCCATATAACCCAGTTGTAGCTGTTAATTTTTATTTAATACTACTACCCTCACCCTTCTTATTCTTCTTCATTTTACACATAGAAAAACACTCCAATTCTCCAATACGACAACGAAACCAAGTGTAGCTGTTAACTTTTATTTAATACTACTACCTATTCTTCTTCGTTTTACACATATAGAAAAATAATCTCCAATACGACATCGTGTAAATTAATATATACATGAAGCTGACAACACGATTTTGAGAAAAAAGAAAGAGGGAAGATTTTGATTAAAAAAAAAAGAAAGAGGGCATATTACTCTCATCCTAAAGCCGATAGCGGGATTTTGATAAAAAGGAAAGAGGGCAAACCTTGTGAAAATTAATATATACATCAAGTTATCTCCTCTCCTCCACTGTCGAAGCTGAAGCTCATCAGGTTTTCCCTCTCTCTCTCTCTCACCTTCTCTCTTTTGCCTCATTTGGGTCTCTCAACTAACTGAGCTTGGCTTATTCATTGGTGTATTTTAATTTCTTCTTAGTAATGCCTCAATGATTATTTGGAAAATATTAATGCTTATAAAGTTCCCTATCCTAGCAAGTTCTGTGTCAAATTTTGCTGAACGCATTCAATTAATTTATATTGTAGGACAATGACGATTGAAAAAATTTGGATGGAAATTTCTAATAGAGCACTGCCATAATATGAAAAAGGAGTTAATGAATTTATAGATTTTGCATTTAGACATTTTGATAAAGGAAGAGCAGTTCGTTGTCCTTGTAAAAAATACAACAATAATTTATTTAGGACAAGTCAGTCAATTTATGAACATCTGATGTTAATGGGATAAACAGAAACTGCAAGCAGTGGTACCATCATAGAGAGGTTCTACAATATTATTCTGATGATGACAATGATAGTAATCAAAGTAATAAAAGTGAAAATGATGATGGAATGCGTGACATGTTACGTGATCTTGCGAGGGATAGTTCTTATGATCTAAATGAAGAAGCTGATGATCCTATCAGAGGTGGCTCCACTTGTCCAAATAAGGAAGCTATTAAGTTTTATAGATTATTGAGAGAACTTAGCTGTGAGGAATCTTCCACACTATCATTCATTGTTGAAGTATTGAATTGGAGATTTCTTTACGGGATTAGTGCAAATGCAGTTGATGGAATGCTTCAAATAGTGTAAAGATGGTTTCCTAAAGGTAATAAAGTTCCTAGCTCATATATTGATTATAAGAAAGTTTCTCAAGATATAGGGCTTTCATATGAGAAGATAGATTCTTGTGCAAATGATTGCATACTTTACATAAATAAATATAAGAATGCTCAATCTTGTCCAACATGTGGTGAATATCGATGGAAGAATAATGGAAAATTTGGGAATATGATTAATTAGCATGACCGTAGGAAAAAGATCTCACAAAAAGTCTTGCGATATTTTCCATTAACTCCTCACTTGCAAAGATTATACATGTCATCTAATTTTGCTAAAGATATGAGATGGCATCAGGAAAAACCATGTAATAATAAGTTTATAGGACATCCAGCGGATTCCAGCTTGGAAAAGTTTTGATACCGTGCACCCCCTTTTTGCAGTAGACCTACGTAATGTTAGAATTGGTTTGGAAAATGATGGTTTTAACCTATTCAGGAATATGAGCACTTCTTATAATGTATGGCCAGTTGTGTTAGTTCCTTATAACCTTCCACCATGGCTCTACATGAAAGATCCTTATTTCATGATGTCACTTTTAATTCCTGGTCTGAAAGCTCCTAGAAATGATATTGATGTATACTTAGAGTCGTTGATTAATGAGTTGAAATTCCTTTAGGAGACAGGTGTAGAGACATATGATGAATTTTCAGAGAGTAATTTTCAGTTACGAGCAGCTCTATTATGGACCATAAATGATTTTCTAGCTTACAGTAATTTATCAGGATGGAGCACCAAAGGCAAGTTAGCATGTCATGTTTGCAATCTTGAAATGTCTTCTTGCAGGCTTTAAAATGGACGTAAAACATGCTATCTTGGTCATCGTCGCTTCTTACCAACTAATCATTCTTGGAGGAAGAATGCTAAAGCATTTAATGGTACCAAAGAAAATCGAAGCGCACCGAAACAATTATTAGGTGATGATGTTGTTAAACAGTATAATCAATTTTCTCAAGTGAAGTTTGATTGATTTTAAATTATGTGTATATCTGATCTGTATTTTTTTCCTTATTTCCACTATTTTCATTAAACAGGTGAACTTTGGAAAGACTGTAAGGAAAAGAAAGCATGAAGATGCTCTGTTGCTCAGAAATTGGAGAAAAAAGAGTATTTTTTTTCAACTTTCATATTGGAGAACACTTAAGTTGCGACATAATCTGGATGTCATACATATCGAGAAAAATGTATGTGATAACATAATTGGGACTTTGTTGAATATTGAGGGGAAAACAAAGGATACTATAAATACTCGTTTTAATTTAGAATCTATATACGTCCTGAGCTTTATGCAACCCCATAAGTTATGGCAGGTATATGTTTCGCCCTGCATGTTATACACTATCTAAAGCTGGAAAACAAGCATTTTGTCAGTTCTTAATTGATCTAAAAGTTCCAGATGGCCATTCTTCCAATATTTCTCGATGTGTGAGTCTTACTGAATGCAAAGTTTTTGGAATGAAATGTCATGATTGTCATGTATTTCATCATCAATATCTCCCTTTGGCTATACATGGGTTGCTGGGTAAAGAGGTGTTCGAAGCATTACTTGAGTTGTGTACTTATTTAAGAGAGTTATGTGCTATAGTTTTGCATTTTGATGATTTGGAGAGACTTGAAAAATCAATTTCTTTTACACTTTGTAAATTAGAGAAAATATTTCCTCCCTCATTTTTTTTGACATAATGGTGCATTTAACCATTCATCTTGTGACTGAGACTAAACTTACTGAGCCAGTACAATATCGATGGATGTATCCTATAGAATGATATTTGTGTATGCTTAAATCATATGTGAGAAATAAGGCGCGTCCAGAAGGATCAATTGCTGAGGCATATATTGTGCAAGAATGCATGCATTTTTTTTCAGGGTATTTGCATGGAATTGAAACTAGGTTGAATTGTGTTGGAAGAAATGATGAAGGAAGTGACGCTCATTCTCATTCTGGGTTTTAAGTTTTCTCACAAGCTGGTAGACCTTTGCTCAGAAAAAAAAATGAAAAGTTGAGCTCAGTTGAATGGGCTCAAGCTAAAATGTATGTGCTAGAAAATTGTGAAGAAATCAGAGAGTTTGTGGAGTTAGTTCTCTTAACTTTTGAAATTAGTCATTTTACATAATTTGTTTTATGGTTTATGTGTTATTGAAGTAACTACAAATATTTTACTTATTTTTAATGTGAAGCATGCATAAAGAAAAACTCAAAGGGGAGGATCCTAAACATATAGAAAGAAGATATCAAAAAGAATTCCATTAGTGGTTCAAGAAATATGTAAGTACTATAAATATATTTTCATCTATAACTTTTTATAAATTATAATTTATATAATATAAATATTTAATGCTCATTACTTATGATAGGTCACCGAATTGCATAATAAAGGAAGTGAAATGGTTAGTGATCAATTATGACATTTAGCTTATGGGTTAGACAAGCGAGTTTATCGGTATAAAAGCTTCCTCATTAATGGTTGGATGTTTAACACAAAGGATAAAAATTTGAAATTGAAATTAAAAAAATAGTGGATTTTTTGTAAAAGGTGATGTGAATACAAGCAATTTGGATTCTTTTGGTGTTTTGATAGATATCATACAATTAAATTATCATGAGGAAATAGTATCATTTTATTTAAGGCTGACTGGTGGGATGTGTATCATAAAGGTGGATATAAGGTTGACAAGTTTAGGTTTCCTATGGTAAATGTCACAGGCAAGTTGAAAACTGATGAACCATATGTTCTAGCTTCTTAAGCTGAACAAGTTTACTATGCAAGAGATATTAAGTAGCTCAATTGGCAGGTTGTTGTCAAGACAAAGCCTCGTGATTTGTATGATCTTTTTGATGATGATATAGGAGATGAGCCATGCCAAGAAAGTGAAAATTTTGGCTTTACAGTTCACGAATCTACTTTAGAGGATGATACTGATACAATATCTTTGGATATATCTGATCTAGATGCTGCAATTGTTGAAGGAAATTTGTTAAATATTGATACTATGAGTGCTGGAGAAGATGACGAAACTGATTGTGATAAAGATACTTTTATGGATGATGATGAAACAAATTCAACAAGTAAAGAGGACGAAGGCGACGATGACAATGATTGAGCATTGGCAAGAACTTTGTTTTTAATTTTCAATAGGCTAAGAGTTTTGCTTAATATTTTGGAACAAAATTTTTATTATATTTCAACATTTAATTATTTTTATTTTTTTGTTGAAATTTCAAAGTTATGTATACCAAATATCTATTGATATGTAAAATGTTACTTTCGGATTATCAATATATGTAGTTTGAATATTTTATAAGAAAATATTTAAATTTGTTTGCAAATAATCATATTAAAGAAAAAATCATGACAAGTAGTTTATGGTCTCTAAAATTTTTACAATAATGACAAAATTTATCTTTACAGTGGTTAATTTTAATATGTTATTATAGCAACAAATATTTATCATTAATTTGTTACGTTTATATTGACAATAACTTTTGTAACAAAAAGTTGATCAAGTGATAACAAAATTTCTTGTCACTAAAATTACAAATAGTAGTGAGCATAGTGATAGTTTGGTTGTTGTGACAATATTAAGTAGACAATAACTAATTGAATTTTTATTAACAAAAGTTTTCGTCATAACAAGTGCATAGGCTTTTAGTAACAAAACTTAGTGATAAAATAAAATTTAACACTAATAATAGATTAATAGTGACAATTTAACTGTGAAAATACTAAATTGCCACAATTACCATTGTATTAGTGACAAAAATCATCACAAATAATCCAAACAATAGTGTTGACACTAAAAAATTCGTATTTGTGATGACAAAAATAGTTAGTCACAAAAAATTGTCACTAAATTATGAATAGTTGTGACTATAGTTATAGTACGGTTATTGTGACAATATGAAGTAGACACTAATTAATTGAATAATTATTGACAAAATTTTTTGTGACAACAGATATTGTGTGACGATTAACTGTTTCGTAACAAAAAGAAAAAAATATTAGTGACCAAACTATATTTTGTCACAACAAATAGAAACTATTAGTTACTAACATATGTTTTGTTACAATTACAATTTATTCCTATCAAAATTATTTTGGCACCAAATTGCATAGACTTTTAATGACAAAACTTAGTGATAAAAGAAAATTTGACACTATTAATATATTAAAAGTTACAACTTAATTGTGAAATATATTAAATTGTCACAATTACTATTGTATTAGTGACAAAAAAATTATCACAGTTAATCCAAACAATAGTGTCAATCAATTGTTTCGTCACAAAAACCTCGTATTTGTGACGAAACATTAGTTAGTTACAAAAAAATTGTCACTAAATGTCTTAACTCTTTTAGTATTAAAATATCATAAGGATAAAAAAGTATCAGTAACCTAATCAAAAGACTTTAGAAACTTTAAATTAAATTCTTTTTTGTAATAAATTCTTAAATAAAATAAAATTATGTCAAAATATGTTTGTTCTTATCGTCAAACATTAGATTCTTTGCTAAAATTTGAGTAGACTTGTAATCAACCAAGATTTTTGTTGCTTTAATTTGCTCTTACGAAGGCTATATATATTTGCTTGTTTCTCTTTTTAAAGTTCGTCATATTAAATAAAATCCTTCATTTTAAGTTAAAAATATCCACTTTACATCCCATTGATGTTTCTTGATTTTTTATCATAATATTTTTAATTCTAGCTCCTATTTTTTATTAAACTCATATTTAATGATATTACAAGAAATCTTATTGTTTTAAGATTAATCACTCTAAATTTTATAATTACAGTTTAATCTTGAATCTTGTATATGATATGTACTTTATCTAAAATTTTAAGACAGTTTTCCCATATTTCCTTAAAACTAATGCTTTATATTTTTATTTCTACACTTCTCCATTTTTACGTTTGTTTACAATACCTTATATATCACGAGGCTGCTCTTGAATGTATTTAATATGTAGACTTCAATGAAATTACTGTGTGATTTCTTCTAATCATCAGTCTCTAATTTAAAGCAAAATTTATGGCTCGTATCTTACAAATATTGGTTTAATTCATTCAATTACGTATTGATACGTTCGAGTGACTTACTTGTTTCATTTGCTTTTGACATAAGTTTGCTAGCTGCTCTATTTCTGAAACATGTAAATCACCTACCTAAAAATATTCTGGAGACATCTTAATTCAAACAAGAAAACCATTTGATTAGATGTTACCTAAAACAAAATTAGTAAAGTGACTAACTTTAAAAATTTTCATCTCGTCAATAAGTTGTATATATATTTATGAGAATTGTATTCAAGTCTACAATGAAAAATAATTAGTTCCAATTAATATAATTATATTTTCCTTTTATCTATCTTCAATTCCTATCTCAATTTTATAGTTTAACTTTTATTATTTCTATTCAATTTGTTGACTTAAGTTTTAGTAAATTTGGGAAATCTATTGGGGGAAAGGAACTCGATAAATAGGATCTATAATTTCAATGAAAGAAATTAGAAAATAAAGGACCCTTTTATTAAGTAAAAACTTAATTGACTGTTGTACGATCTGTAACTTTTGATTTCTGCTAAACAAATTTTGGAATGGAGCAAATATTGCACGAAGAAAGGAGAATTTTAAACTGAGTTGTAATTAAAAGAGATGAACTTTTTGGATTCCTTTTGTCCTTAAGAAAGAATCTTTTTGAAAGTTTTAGGCATGACTTGGAAAGAATATATGAACTTGAAGTCGAAGGAAAGAATTCTTCATTTTTATTTTTAAGCCCTTTATAATTTATATTTTATTGAAGTGGCTCCTATAATATAATACATAATAAATTAAATATGTAATTTTTCTTTGATTTTATAGTCAGTATAAGTTATAGCTTCTAGCCAATTTTTTTCCAACGTATTAACTGATCAAAAGTATAGGCAAGATATGGAGAAATGATATATTACATAAACTTTTTTTTTATAGAGTTTAAACTATATAGGTGCCCTTTTTAAACAATTAAAATCATGAAAAGAAGTTAGGCGCATTAATGAACTCTAAAAATAAGTGATAGAGTAAAAGATATAAATATTTCCTATAACTTAAGAAATTTTCAAAAAAATCTTTTAATCTTTAAAAAACTCTTAGTTTTCATTTTTTTAAAAAAATTGGTTATCTTAGTCGTTGATTGACAATCAGTGGCTTACATTAGCTATTAGCTGATTCTTTCAACGATTAGCTAATAGCAAATTAATATAGCTGCTTTGACCAACGGATAATATTAACGATTTATTTAATGACGTTTGATAAAATTAAATATTTAGTATTAGCTGTTTATTTGTAAAATGATTTATAAGAGTATGACTTAAAAAATTAATTTATAAGGACATGAATATTAGCTGTTTATATCTTAGTATTTCTTTGAACATTCTCATAAGAATTTAAAAAGAACAAAAGAAGTTAACATCATCATTTTCTCCGATATCTTCCATCGCTACAACAAAAACGACATACGGTAACAGGTGATAAGCGCTATTAAATATGAATGGTAACACTAATGAGTATGCTATGACAACCATGTTATTAAAGATATGATGCTTTAGTAACAGTTTTGACATGTTATTGTCGAGTTTAATATGACATTTATTGATAGCTATAAAT
>JAOQMQ010000002.1:11823122-11840859 GCA_027563845.1 Erythroxylum subrotundum | reverse complement strand
ATTGACATAATACCAATAAAAGTAAATACTAAATCTTATTTAAAAAATCACGAGAAAATAGAGAAAATAGTTAATTATCTAAAAGTTAGTTTGGGAAAACTATGACAACTTTGTCAGAAGGCCAAGCAATTGTACTACCTATAACATCTTCAACATAAATCATTTTTGATGCTGGCCTCCACAAAAATGCAATAGGTACCTTAGCTATATCTATCCAAACTCTCATAGCATCAGGGCCAATAGGAACATGATGGACAAGTGCATCTAGATCATTTGAAGAAACATGTCATTCGGCTATTAGTTCATTAGACCCTTTCCAATCAAACAACTTGCATTTACTTTTGTACGTAATTGTTTTTACAATCTACAACACCAAATGGATGCGTCAATTTTGAGAAACAAAAGTAATGACTAAAGGAAAATACATACACACACACACGCACACACATAGCCAAGTGTACATTTTCATATAAACAAAAAACCTTACCGAGATATTTTGAAATTCTTTAATTTTTTGCCTTTCACCTTGTAAACATGCATCTTCAAATTCTTCAAATGATTGGTTTTCACCCTGTAAAATCCATATGAACATCTTGTAAAATCTATGTTCATATAAAATATAAATTGTATCTATGAAAATATTAAATTAAATTTATTGATACTACCCTTCTTTTGTTTTAATGCTTCATTGAGTAAGCCTTTCATATGGTCCATTTCTTCTTTCATCTCAGCTTGCTCTTTTTTTAGTTTGTCAATAATGTTGTCTCTTTGAGCTATAATGGATAATTGTGTAAGAGTTACTCCTTTCCCTATACCTTTTACTTGTCCATATTTGTCAGGATCCAATACCTTTGATATCGCATCTTCTTTCAAATTAGTTGGAGGCAAATATGAATCGTTATCAATTTCTTCCAATTTTTCCTATAAATTAAAATAATATGCAACATCATAATAATATAAAAATATAAAAATATACAGATACATATATTTCATAGCCATAGAAAATTCTTACAATGGTTTTTGCGGTCTTTATGCTGACTGGCTCACCATTCTTTTTCTTATGAGCTTGTATCCAAACCTCAATTCTGGAAACAATTCGTTTTCCTGTAGTTATTTTCCAACAAAAAATGAAAATGATTATAGACAAAAAAAATATCAATCTTTTTAGTCCTTAATTCATGTAAAAAGAAAGAGACATTACAATATCCTCAGTCATGCGAGCATAACCCCTTCGACCACTTGTGTATGGAGTTTGTTTCTCTCTTCTTTCTTTCATTTCATCACTTATTTCCTGTAACAATACAATGATTTCATAGAAAAAATTCAAGTGAACATAAATAAATTTAATATAAAGGCCATTGCATGCAATGGTATAGTTACCTTAAACTTTGGACTTATTTTTTTAACCACAAACCTTTTCAATTCATTTAACTTATGTTGTTAATGTTATTTAACTTGAAGTTACCTGATAGATATAGCTCAAACATTGGAAATTGTGTTTCAATTGATAGATATAGCTCAAACATTTGGACTAAATATTAGATATAGCTCAAACATTTGGACTAAATATTAACTTACAAGTGGTACTCTTGGTGCAGTAATCAAATATTGACAATAACAAAAATCTCTAAATATTAATTTTGTGCTAGGTATCTTATGATGAGATTTACCATTATTTGATTTTATATGATTATGTGAAATTTATGTGAGCTTGTTTGTTGGTTGTTTTGTTCTTTGTTCAGTTGCTACTTCTACTTCTACTATTGTTGCCAGCATCAATTCCATTCCTGTGCTTAACAGCACAAACTTTAAGGAATGGAAAGAGAATGTTATGATTGTTCTCAGTATCATGAATCTAAAACTTGCATTAAAGATTGAACGAATTGTCGATCTTACAGCTAACAATTCCTTTAATGATAAAAAGGACATGGAAAGGTGGGAACGTTCAAATTGCATGAGTTTTATAATCATAAAGCGTGCTATTCCGGAAACCTTCAGGGCACTATGTCCGAAGGGGTAACTGTTGCAAAAGATTATCTTGAGGAAATTGAAAAGAGGTTTGATAAAAGCGAAAAGGCTGAAACAAGTACGATTTTGGAAAATTTCATTTTAATGAGGTATAAGGGAAAAACAAACATAAGAGAGTACATCTTGGAGATGTCGTATCTTGCTTCGAAACTAAAGGCACTAAAGTTAGAGCTGTTTGAGGACTTACTTGTGCACTTAGTTTTGATATCTCTTCCTAAACAATTCAATTAGTTTAAGGTTAGCTGCAACTGTCAAAAGGAGAATTGGGCTCTAAATGAGCTCATTTCTTATTGTATGCAAGAAGAGGAAAGGCTAAAGTAAGAGAAGATAAAGAGTGCTCATTTGGCAACTACCTTAAAGAACAAGAACTTGAAAAGAGAAAAGGGTAAGGAAGCTGCAAGTGCCACACCATATAAGAAACAATAGAAGTAACAAGATAAGTCTTTTGCCTATTTTTTTCTATGAAAGAGCTACACATAAGAAAAAGCATTATACCAAATAACACGCATTGTGTGCAAAGAAAGGTACATTTCTTGCTTTGGTTTATTGTGAGGTTAATTTAACTTCGATACCTATACACACGTGGTGGCTAGATTATGGTGTTACTACTCACATCAGTGTGTCCATATAGGGTTGCCTGAGCTACAAAAAGCCAATTAATGATGAAAGATACATCTATGTGGGCAATGGTAAAGCGGTAGAAGTTGAGGCTATTGGAACTTTTAGGTTATTATTAAATACTGGTTATTATTTGGATTTGAATGAGACTTATGTTGTACCATCATTTAGATGAAATTTGGCTTCTATTTCTACATATTGGACAAATTTAGTTACTCTTGTTTATTTGGAAATGGTCAATTTAGTCTTTTTCAAGATTCAATACTTATTGGTACTAGTTTTTTATTATTTGTTGATAACCTATATTTGATTAATA
The DNA here is from genome assembly GCA_027563845.1 of Erythroxylum subrotundum. Taxonomy (NCBI): domain Eukaryota; kingdom Viridiplantae; phylum Streptophyta; class Magnoliopsida; order Malpighiales; family Erythroxylaceae; genus Erythroxylum; species Erythroxylum subrotundum. The sequence goes on along the minus strand of JAOQMQ010000002.1, from coordinate 11,837,897 downwards.
TGATTGCCTCATATAATGAAACTTCGCATGTATGTAGAGGTATAAAGCGAAAATTAACCAATGAGAATTCTCCTTCATTATGGTACAAACGTTTAAGGCATATCTCTAAACAAAGAATTAAACGTCTTATGTTTGATCAAATTCTTGATCCCCTTGATTATGTAGACTTTGAAAATTGTGTTAATTCTATTAAGGGGAAACAAACAAACCAAAGGAAATCAGGTGCCAACATGGCTACGAACGTCTTAGAACTCGTACATAAAGACATTTGTGGGTTATTCCTTATAGTTTCTTGGAATGGTCAACAATATTTTATTACGCTCATAAACAATTACTCCCATTATGGCTACCTGTGTCTTATTCATGAGAAGTTCCACTCTCTGGACGTGTTCAAAAACTATAAGGCTAAGGTTGAGAATAAACTCAACAAAAGAATAAAAAGTGTCAAATTTGACTGTAGTAGTGAATACTATGGTCGATATGACAGATCAGGTGAACAACGTCTAGGACCATTTTCTAAGTTCCTTGAAGAGTACGGTATCATCCTATAGTTCACCATGCCAGGATGTCCTAGCATGAATGGTGTTGCTGAAAGGAGAAACAAAACACTAAGGACATGATAAGGAGTATGATTAGTCGTTCTACTTTATGATAATCTCTCTGGGGAGAAGCATTAAAGATTGCATCTTACATACTCAATAGGGTTCCAATTAAAACAACTACAAAAATCCCTTATGAGCTTTGGACGGGAAAAAGGCCCAGTTAGAACCACTTACACATTTGGGGTTATCCAAATAAGGCAAGGCCATATAAGCCAAATTGAAAGGAACCAGATTCCAAAACTGTTAGTTGCTATTTTGTTGGATATTTCGAAAGGTATAGGGGTCACAAGTTTTATGATCCCACTGTAAAGTCAATTTTTGAGATGAGAAATGCCCGGTTCTTCGAGATGTTGAGTTTGGGAGGGGAGATAAGGTGAGAGATATTGTCTTTGAAGAGGAACATGTTAATATTCCTCTAGTTGTTGTTGACAATGATATGGGTTTTATTCCTGATGTTTTCGAAGTAATAAATCCAAAACAAGAGGACAATGTTGAGGAACTCCCTATTCAGATTACAAACATTATTCTAGAAGAACAAACTCACCAACCTCAATAACTAATGTCATTAAGGAGATCCACTAGAAAAAGGAGAAGTGCGATTCCAAATGATTACATCATATTTCTCCAAGAACATAAGGTTCACATTGGCATTGTAGAAGATGATCCAGTCAACTTCCATTAGGCCATGTAAAGTTCTAACTCTCAAAAGTGGATTGATACCATAAATGAGGAGACAAAGTCCATTAAAGACAACAACGTTTGGGATCTTGTCTCATTGCCTAAATGTGCGAAACCTATTAGTTGCAAACGGATATTTATAACCAAGAGGGATTCAAAGGGCAATGTAGAGAGATATAAGGCTTATCTAGTTGCCAAAGGCTTTACACAGAAAGAAGGCATTGATTATAAAAAGACTTTCTCTCCGGTTTCATCGAAAGACTCTTTTAAAACTATAACAACACTTATGGCATATTTCAACCTTAAGTTACATCAGATGGATGTAAAGACTGCGTTTCTCAATGGTGACATTGATGAGATAATTTATATGGTGCAACCAGAAAACTTTGTGTCCAGAGCCCCAAAGCAAATGGTTTGCAAATTAAAGAAATCCATCTATGGGCTTAAGCAAGCTTCTCGTCAATGGTATTACAAATTTCATCAAATTGCTCTTTTGTTTGGTTTTGAAATGAATGCAGTTGATGATTGTATATACCATAAGTTCAGTGAGAGCTGGTTTTATATGTCGATGACACACTGCTTGCTAGCAACGATATAGACTTATTATACGAAACCAATAACTTTCTGAAAAAAAAATTTGAAAGGAAAGATCTTGGTAATGCCTCTTTTTTATTAGGGATACAAATACGCCGAGATCGCTCTCAAGGTATACTTGAGTTATCATAAAAGAGCTATATCAAGAAAATTCTTAAGAGGTTTGGCATACAGGATTGTAAACCAGGTGACACCCCTGTTGCTAAGGGAGATAAGTTTAGTCTCAGTCAATGCCCCAAGAATGAGTTTGAAATTAAAGAGATGCAGAAGATTCCTTATGCTTCAGCAGTAGGGAGTCTAATGTATGCTCAAGTATGTACGCGTCTAGATATTGTGTATATTGTCGAAATACTGGGTAGATATTTAAGCAATCATGGAATGGATCATTGGAGAGCAGTCAAACGAGTTATGCAATACTTGTAGAGAGCAAAAGACTACATACAAGAAGTCGGACTCCCACTGTGATAGTGGAACTTATAACATGTTATGAGGCATCCAATCATGGAATATGGATTGGATGCGGAATTTTGTCACAGGGTTGCACATTGTAGATAGTATTGAAATACCACTAAAGTTATTTTATGACAATAAGTCAACAGTGCTATATTCCAACAATAATAGGAGCTTAACAAAGTCAAAACATATAGACCTCAAGTTCTTGGTTGTCAAAGAAAGAGTTCAAGATGGTCAAATGCCTATTGAACATATTGGGACAAACTCTATAGTTGTGGATCTGCTCACTAAAGGTTTACCACCAAAGGTCTTTCATGAGCATGTCGCTCATATGGGTATTGTATCTATTGAAGATATGTTATTTTAGTGGGAGTTTGTTATTTCGAATGATTTTCAATTATAGACACTTTTATGATTTTGAACTTTAAAGTTTGTTTGGTTGATCTCAATAAGGAATAAGGATTTGGACCGGTTGGAAGTAGGCATGTTAAGATCACATTACATGTAATTTCCATGCTACACAACCATGCTTAATCTATGTTGTTCAATTATATTGGCACAAGTGGCCATTGATGGGTTTAGTTATGATATTCTTATAATGAAAATTGCTTTGATCCTATGTTATTATAATTGATGATTATATTGGCATAAGTGGCTATTGATGGATTTAGTTATGATATGCTTATAATGAAAATTGCTTTGATCCTATGTTATTATAATTGATGAACGAGATTGATTATCGATGTATTTGGTAGTGATAGCAAATTTGAGCTCACAAGGTTATGTCATGATATACAATTAAAGGAGTTATATATATATGACCCAAGTGGGAGACTATTGGATTTAATCCAACGTGTGGGTACATATATATATGAATTAATTGTATATTATGAGCTATCATAAGGTTAAGCCCAGTTAAAGTGATCGATTAAGGTTAAAAGGCTTTGGGTTATATGACATCTAATAAAGTATGAGCTTTAATGTGTAGAGACTCAATAGTCTGATTTCTATTTTATGATGAGTTAAAATAGAAATAAGACAAATTATATAAAGCATTAGGGTTATGGTCCCCAAGTCATATGAATGATTATATTTTTCTGATTTCCCATTAGTTAAAAAAGAGACGATTCTTGAGAGAAAACAGACGTATATATTGACTTAGAAAATGAATAACCACAAGATACAAGAATCACGTTGTTCTAATGGATTCAGGTACTCTTTTGAGACATATCTAAATATTCTTGATGATTTGACATGATTGTTTATATGATTGGTGACGGTTTTTATCATAAGAAATTAAATTCTATCGTGATGTCCTTGTTAGAAGAGCCAAAACCCAAAAGGATAAAAGCGAGGAGAAGCTGAACTCAAGCTCGAGTTCTTTTTAGCAAGAGGAACTTGATCAAGTTCTGGGTTAGATACAGGTTGAACAACTCTCCGAGAATTACCATGAGAAGTTTTCGCAAGAAGCATCCCAGGTTGCTTGTTTTTGAGAAGTTTTTGCAAGAAGCTTCCCAGTTTGATACTGGCCTTTAGAATTTCTCCTCCCCTGAGGATTTTTGAAAACGAAATTGTATGAAGCGGATTTCATAAAGAACATAACATAGATTATAGCACTCTGACAACAAAATTATTGCCTGTTGATAATACCTTTATCGGGAAAGCCTTGGAGTAACTATGTGAGAAGAGACTTCCCATTTTAGTTCGAAAAATTGCTATGCATCTTAAATTATAAAACACGTTTTAGAAGGATTGTTCCACCGAAACCAGCAGTGCATGAATTATGTGTCAAATGTCAATTGTCATTTACTTAAAAGACATCCTACAAGCAAGATGAATTGAAAACGCATCATATTAATTTGTAGTGATAAAAGAATACAAAGACATTGTCAATATTACCCAGAGGGACAAAGGACAAAAGTGTCAGCATGTATTGGATGATATCTAGTCAGAACTCTAATGGTAATTGGAGACTAATATTTTGACTACTTGATTCATGAATCGAGCTGAGTCATCAGCAATTCTTCTGAAATATGCCTTTCTTGGATTCCTCTCCCTTGTTCAAAGTAGATAACTAAAAGGTTTTCACTAATTAATTAGAAAATTCATCTTATACAAAAGTTTTCAATAATTAATCAGACGTAAAGAGATTGGCTGATTAAATGATACCAATACATGGAAGGAACGAATTTGCCAAAACTAGGTGCAAATTTGACCAAGCATTCGGTGCTTTCGGATGAAAGGACCGGAGGAGAGGAGAAAGGGAAAATGTGATGTATTTTGTACACAAATTCATAAGCCTACTGCTAATTGTATATAAGGCCATAAGTTAAAGGTTGTGAGACAAGGCAAAAGCGTGTATTCACAAGATGCCTTTGCATATACATAAAATGACCATTTAGCTTCTTTCCTTTCTCTTGAAAGCAAGAACCAAGCAAAAGAGCAGGCAATAATCACTTGCAATATCAAGGTAGTTTTGGGGGACCACTTCTATAGCTAGTATGTACTATACTTCTGTTACAACTTCAAAATGATAGTGAAAGATGCCCATAGTAATTGAATGCAATACCTAAGAACATAAATGCTACTCAATAATAAGGGTACTTTCATTTTCATTTCTAAAGTTTATTTTTAATTTCCGCATACCAAAAAAGCATGTATTAGGAATAAAAGTAATATGAAGTTATTTTCCCCTTTTCTTCTTTCCCAATTCTCAAATTTGGTAATGTATAGTAAACATCAAGGTCAGAGTCCTACTTCTCTCGTATGGTTCTTATCAGTACTTTTGCAGTCCTGTATAGAAGTCCGGCCACCAGCAATTTGGTGGGTTCTGCAACTGATCATGATATACACCAACTCTAACTCTAACCGTTGGCCTACTAATCCTTCTGTCTTCAAGTCTTATTGCATATGCCAGTATAACAAATAGAATGAAACTTCCCGGTTTTCATTCAATCTGTTAGTCTGGTTATGGTCAAGAGTTTCATTGTATCATTTTTATATGCATGAAATTGCATGGAAAAGAAGGAAAACAAAATGTTCATATTCTCTGTGTGCTATTGCCTATAATAGCACCAAAACTCATTTCGTTCCAATTTTTCTTTTAACTTCAGGAGATGTAAAAGTGCTAACTAAAAAATAAAAATAATTCAAAAGTACAGTGGAACAGTTAAGGAAGAGTCAAATTTTGAATAATTGACAAGTATTCGTTGTCAATTATTGTTTCTTTTTCACGTGGGATGCTCTAAACCTTTTGGGATGTACTGTGCAGAGCTAAGCTTTTCGTGTGGAGAACAGGTAATGAGGATATTACCACTATCGTACAATTATAGTGTCTTTAATTAATAATGAAACTCGCAAGGAAAAAGAAAAACTCAGATCTCAGTCAAACTTCAATGTTTTCCTGGGATCTGTGTTTGGTAAGGGAACATGGAGGCACATCAAGACAAAGTGTAAAAGAGGAACTACTAATTGATTAATTGAAGTTTCAAGTTCAACTACACTGAAAAAGAGAGGCAAGTCTCAACTTCCACAAAGAATAGAAACTACAGACCAAGTAACAGCTACTAGTTCTAAAAAAGTTACAAACTACTTAATGACTATGCACTAAGAAGCGAAAACTAAGCATACCTAAAATACCTTGAAGGGAACTTTTACTGCAGCAAAAAAGAGCGTTAGGCAACGATACGTGTGTAACAGTTTAAAAATGTGTTGTTAAAAATTAGTATAACGTAATAGTTTTTAAAGTGATATGTGTGTAACAGTTTAAAAATGTGTCGTTAAAAATTAGTATAACGTAATAGTTTTTAAAGTGTCGCCTTTACTAATATTAAAAGTCAACAATAATAATAATTTGTAGCTGCATTAAAAATAGTTGCAATAAAGTCTTATATATGCAATATCTATAATTGTTGCTATAGTTCCGATCATCCTTTTACTAATGGATATTTTACAATGTTACATATTTATTTATATATCTCTATTATCACAGTGATACTTGTGATTCAATAAATCAATATTTCTTAAATCAAAAGAATCAAGGAATTAAATTTAGATACTAAATTCATTTAAATCCAGTCTTCTTAACTATAAATTTAAAAAATTATTGATAAAGAAAGGAAAAAAGTCAGAGCAAATAAACAGTCTTGATTTCTTTAATTCGTGTGGGTCTACATTATCCTAGCATTCCTCGTATCAGTGAAACCTTGGATTGCCTGAATATTTTGATCATGGAGTTTGAGTACATGTATAAAAAATCTGTCAGGAAGATCATGAGGAGGCTCAAGAAGAGTTGCCTAAGAAAGCAAAGTTCTTCTTTAGCACTGCAGTACAGAACTGGGATGCAGAATTTTTTGTAAAGATTGATGACAATTTAAACTTTATCTTGGTATAACATCAATTCTTTAATTTTTTTTTTACCATCAAGAGGCTATTTTTCATATTCAATGAAAGCTATTTTCAATATTAATTGTCTTTCCTCTTTCTTAACAGAGGCATTGATTGATTTTCTTGAACATCGTCATGGACAAGATGGTGCTTATATTGGATCTATGAAATGAGGAGACGTGATAACTGAAGAGTACAGTCTCTTATCTTTTTTTTTTTCTCTAGCCAAATGGCTATGGCTTATCATTTTCAATATATGATTGTTGTAGTCCCAACTTGACTTTTACTACCTAGTTTTCTAGCTCACTGGAACATCTATGAACTAATTTTCCCATGTAGGTTTATGGACTTCTATTCCTTATTCATGTGGATGTAGAGTGAATTCATTATAGCATAAAATTCCTAGCTTGTCATCTCTTATTCCTATTAGTTTATAGGAAGTTTATCTTTAGAAACTAGTTGCTCCTTTGTTTTTTTGTTTTTGTTTTGCGCATATGATATAAACTATTTATTTTATATTTGTGAGCTATGAGTTAGGTTCACATTCTAAATTATGCTTGGTTTCCTTTTTTGGCTCCATAGTAACCCAGGGTCTAATATGTTCTTACTTCAACTTGCTCTTTAAGATATTAAGGTTATTGGAATTGTGCTTATTAGAAGCATAAAGAAGAAAGGCTATAAGAGATGATTCTTTTTTACTATCTTTTTTGTTTGTAGGGGAAAGCAATGGTATGATCTAGAATGGTGGAAATTTGGTGATGAGAAATCATAAGTATTATAACTTGTGTATGTTAATGGTACAGTGATTCAACATTTAAATTTTGAGTTCAGTCATATGTAAAATATAACATTTTTTAGCCTTAGAATGGTGGACAAAATATGAAACCGAACCATAATTTCCATCCTTCTTGTTTTTCTATTTCTTCTCAGGTACTTTAGGCATGCAGCTGGTTGACTTATTATACTGTCTAGAAATTTGGCTTAGCATATAAAATTAAAGGTAACTATTTTTACTATAATTAGGAAACTTGGGAAATATGTTTTAAGTTATGGAGGAGAGGTCAAGTGCATGGAAAGCTAACATATTATTAAGTTGAGAAATCAACAATTGAAAATTATATAGCTTTTCATTGCGATGTGCACTTTGACTTGAGGAAAGTGGAGTGAAGAAAGTATGATGGCTTTAATTTTGAAGTTTACGAGAATAAGTACATTTGACACAACAACCATAAATTGGGTAAAATTATGGAAAATAAGGTGTTTAGCTCATTGTACTATCTCACCAGATCTAATTCTTAGATAACTTGGTTATGTTGTAATAAACTTTATTTACTGTACAGTCTAACATCTTGGTTGACGAGTTGAAAGAAACCAATTTTTCTTACATAGTAGTTTTACAATTCTAATCTACTTCTTGTTTCCTTTTTTTAGGATGATGATGATTAGGAGTGGGCAAGGAGGTATTTTGTGAAGAATTTTAGAGTGCCCATACATATTGATTTTGTTTAGTATTTAAATTAATTCATTTATATTCCATATAAAATGGAGGACGATATTATAGATGAATAGTTTAGCTGGTGACTTTTTGCTACTGTAGTTTGAATATGTTCAAAGGTTAAATTTTACAAGTCCTTATGGACTATATATCATATATAAATGTAGTTTTTTGTCATTTATATTTGATAGTACATACGCAATTAAAACGTATATTAATATCTATATATTTCTTTTAATATATATATAGATGTTGCTTACGTAATGACAAGAGTTTAATTTTATGTTAAATAATATTGATAATAAAAGAATAAATTGTTGCTTTTATTATTACAAATTTTTGTCTAAAAAAATTCACTTTGTTGCCTTATAAAGATTTAAAAGTGTTGCAATATCTATTTAACATTATTACTATAGTTTGAAACTAATGTGTTGCCTTAGTCAAAACTTAAAGTAACATTTTTTATTTTTTTCCTAATAAAAAAATTTGGTTGCCTTATACTTACAGTAACACAACTTTTTGTAATGATATGAATTATGTTGCTTTAATAAAAAGACAACGATAATTATACTTATAGCTATGCTTTTGTGTGTTGCCTAAAGCATTTTTTGTCACAGTGGAACATCCTTCACTTGAAGCCTTGAATATCATTTCATAAATCAGAAACCAAATATTGGTTATTTTTCATAAGAGTTTTAATGGTTTGTATGGTTGGTGATACAATTGCAGCTAGCTAAGTTAAAGAAATTTTGAATGGATTGATTTAAGACATAAATGTTGATTAAATTTCAATGGACATTTCGATGACTATTTTTGGAGGTTCGTTGGACCTACTTGAATTCCAATTATGAGTTAATTTAATTCAAATTAAGGTTGAAGAAGATTTAAATGTGAACGTGATCTCAAGCATGACGTGTAACTCTTGGGAATTAAGCAGCAAAGAATATAACTTGACATGTAACCATGTATCAAACTGTGTGCCTCAGAAAAAAAAAAAAGTTATAAACACATAGCCTCGAGCATGGTCATATACCAACCGTATTACTCTTGAGATATATAAATTGTGAAGACATGACTTCTAACATAACTTAAATGGACATGACTTCTAACATAACTTAAATTGTGTCCATTAACATTAAATTTTTGTAACAAACATGACCATATCTTAGGTCATTTTTTTTAAACCCTAATTTTTATTTTGCATTTAAGAAATATTTCTGTTTAATTTAAGTAAGTTTTTTATATCTTTATTTATTAAGACCTGTGAGTTTTTTTTTCATTATTCTTCATTGAACTTCAATTTTATCAAAGTATTCTTTCTTTGTAACATTCATTAAATTTTTTATTCTTGATCCTTGTAATCAATGGGTCAATCTCTTTGCATATCTGGTTTAGTTTTCTTGGTATGGTTCAAACTTGTTCATGAGTTTTCTAGGATTTTTATTCCTAGGTGAACTCGTATCAATTGATATTAAAACTTAGCTTTAAATCAGTTGTGAACATCCTTTCATTTTTTATATTTTATTCCATTTTCTAAAATTGAATATTCTTTGTTAATTCTTGTTTGTTCTTTTTTTGCCTAATATTGTCCCTAAATTTCAACAAAAAATCAACATTTAAACCATATTATTTTTAAAGATTCTTTTTGTCAAATCACTTATTTTGTGCATCTTATATCTGATTCATTTAAACCATATTGTTCGTATTTTCCTATTAAAAATCATGTGATTATGAAAAGAAAAGAAAAGAAAAAAATTAAGCAATTACGGTTACTTTAAGAAATTATTTTGAATCACGTTTGACATTTTTATTAGTATTTCTTTATCTTATTTGAATTCCTTACTTCTTGTTAACCATTTTTTTCCCTCGACCATTAGTTCATTAGGTTTCTTGGACTATACCAAGTTAAAGTTTTTGTTTTAAAGAACTTGTGAAGGAAGCAAAGAGTGGAAAAGACAAGAAAGTGTGATATTAGTATCAAGAAAAGTCAAATAAAGAGTGAAACACTAGTAATTTATTATATTTAAGAGTAAAACACATAAGAAAGTATGTGAGAAAAGTTTCTTTAATAACCATCTTGTAACTTTTAAACGTGTCTTCTAAAACCATTTCAACATCAAATGAGGAGAGGGAGAACTTGTACTTGATGCTGGCCATGCAGTAGTAGTTTAAGAGAATGACTATAATATAAGGTTAAAGACATACTGGAGAAGCAATCATAACAAATTGCTAAATTATAATAGAGTTGACAATCACGAGTTCATAAGGAGGGGAGAGATAACAAGTTTAATCTTACAACTCTAATGTGATTGATGAGGAGAATGATATTGGTATTATATGTAATATGTTCCATTAGAAACTAATACTAAAATTACATATAATGTAGATATTGGTAAATTTTTAATTTCATTATGGTAGGGTATTGAAAAAAAAATGTCAATAACAAATATGTTAAGAGAAAGATCAAAAGGAAGAAGGATATGGGTGTTGATGAAATTAGTATGTTAGTACTAAAAGGAGTATCAGAAGATAAAGGAAAAAGAGTTGCATCTATATCATTATAAATTTCCAGAAGAGTCAATGAGATGCTTGAAAGAGTTAAGGTTATACCATATAAGGACATGTTGTTGATGCTTTACCGCTCATAAAAATTGAACAATCATAATGTTAAAATCTATTGTAATTATGGTTATGATAATCCTATAATAGGTGGTGAAGAAATTGATTTTAATATAGACAATAAAGAGGGTTTATTCTAAGTTTAAGTGAAACAAAATGATGAAGATTTCATTGTTATAGAGATGAATGAAACTGAAAATGATGTAGGTGATGATGAAATTTATGCAATTGATGTTAAAGGATATGTTACTACGAGAGTAAATAAGAAGAAGCATGTAGTGGGTTTGAATTTGATGGTGTTTAAATGAGGTTAGAAGTAGTAGGAAATGTAGTAACGAAGAACGAACTTATTTGAAAAATCTACAAAGAGAAACAAGAAGTTCACATGGTTGGTGTAGTGATTATGAGATGAGTTATAACGAAGTTCAATCGCCAATTTATAGTGATGATAGTGGGTACAAGGAATCTTTCACAAGAAGAAATTTATATTTTTTAATCCAAAAGTGGATCTGAAAGATTTTTGGTTTGAAATTGGCATGAAGTTTAAAGATGAGGTTTAGTTTTAGGGAAGTAATAAAAAACTATGCAATAAAAAATAGATATGATGTTTTAATAGCAAAATCTAGTATGAGAATGAAGGTTATTTCTGATCCATAATATTCTTTTAAGGTTTATGCTAATTGGATTGGAAATGAAAAAACATTTATGATGAAGATATTGGAAATATGAGTATAGTTGCAAGAAAGTGCAAAGAAACAAGTAAGCTAGTAACAAGTGGATAACAAACGAATTCTTTCACAAGTTTAGGGGGAACCTAAATTGGCCAATTAGTGAGATGATAGGCGATCTTCAGAGGGAGTATACATTACAGATGACTAAATCCTAATATTATAGGGTTACATAGGAAGTTGTTACGATGTTAGGAGGGTCTATGGAAGGTCATTATATAAAATTATGGTCTTATGGACAAAAATTGTGACAGGCTAACAAAGAAGGGCAATTCATTATCCAAACTGGACTTGGTAAAAAGTCTACATAACTAATGTTTAAGAGGTTTTATGTGAGATTTAGTACATTGAAGTGTGGTTTCTATGGTGATTATAGGAGAATAATAAGGTTAAATTGATATTTTTTATATTTCTTAAAGTTGCTTTATTAGCCACAGTTAGGCATGATGAAATCAACCAAATGTATCATATATGCTAGGCTATGGTTGAGGGAGAGAATTGTTGATCTTGGTATTAATTTTTAAATCTTTTTGGTGAAGATCTAAACATAAGTGAGAATTCACAGGCTTTTGTAAATGATCAATAAAAGGCAAAATTTTAAATATTAATATTGTTTATTTTTATATGCTTTGAATTATTCCACTTATACTATATTGTTTTTTTTTCTTTTTGTTTAGATGAGCATAGAAATTGTGCCTGATATGTCTATACAAATTGGTTGAAAATGTATAAAAAGGCATATAGGAGTTTATTTTGGCAAGCAATTAATTGCACAACGAAAGTGGAATTTAATGAGATAATGGAACAATTAAAGAATATCTTATAGAAGGCTTACGATGACCTCAAAGTGACGAGGAATCTTAAGACTTTTGTGAAAGCATTTATGAGCATAAGACCAAAGTGTGAAATTGTTTACATCATATCATAAACATTTAATGGGTTCATTTATGAAGCCTAACCAAAGAAAGTAATCAATATGCTAGAGTATATTATAGTTGCTTTAATAATATGAATTCATTAAAAAAAGGGATATGATGATCAAATCTACTAATTATATATGTCCAAAGGTGAGGATAAAAATAGAGATTGCATAATAGGAAGAAATAATTGGATCCATTAGCAACACTTTAACACTCTTTGACACTCTTTCGTTGTCAAGTATATACTAGGTGCAAAAGTTTTTTTTAAAAAAGCAATACATATTTTATTTCCACCCATAGTTTTCTACCTTATACAATATGATTACAAAGGCAATTTAATAGCACAGATAAATGTTGTTTGACTCTATAGCAATGTACATTTTGAATATGATTCACACATTAAAAAATAATTATCAAAGAAATTAAAAAATTTTAATCGTTGTCTGAACCTTTTTAAGTAGATGATTAATTAGTCAATAATGTATGTGCATTTCATGACTTTCTTTTATTTAACAATGATAAGCATTATTAATATTAAAGGAGATATTAAGGTTATTGTGCTCCCAAGGAGCTATTATTAGTAACTAAAATATTTAGCATGTTAGCGATAAAAACCCCAAAGCCAAAAGATCCAGACAAAAAAAGGTGTAAAATAAATGGCAAAAAGAGAACAAGATTTGAATAATTAGATTTGGGAATGCATGTAAATAGTTCATTTCATATTATTTCAATGAATTTTAGAGTCACATACTAAGTCACGTTTGTTTTAGTTTGGGAATAGCTTTTGCACTAAAAAAAACTTTTTAAGAAACCATAAAAAATATTATGGATTTTTCAATGATGAGGTGTTTTAGCAAATAACAAGTTGAGGCTAAAGTTAAGGGCATAATGCCTAGAAACAAACTTAATTGGATGATAAACCAAGCACATTGAGAATCTACATGCTCTTATACCTTCAAATTATTTAAAGAATACAAGAAAAAGACCTCTCCACAATATAGTTAACTTTAATGCTAGCAAGCTTGATTAATTGACATATCTCTAATTTGAACTCAGCAAGTATATTAAGTGTTCCAAGTAAGCATAATATAATTGCCTCAGATACATATAACTGAAATAACTAAATTGTCAATAAATCCGCAGACTACCCAAAATAAACTTTTCCGCACGAGTAAATTAACAATCGCAAAAGCAAAACACCAAAAAATAAAACACCGACGTTTGGTAACGCAGTTCGGCCAACTTGCCTACGTCTGCGGGGCCCTCACCCAGATTAATTTCTTCCACAGTAGTTCACAAAAATTAAAAAGATTGATCAATCTCGTACGACTCAATCTATGTAACTAACCCACATAACTACTCGTTAAAGATTTTCACGCCCAATAACACGACCGACTCGTGTTAACTTCGTCAGAGGATTTTTCAAACTATTTTTACTTCAAAAAACAAAGACAAATAAAATCAAGAATGCGACAATTCCAGTTCTGAAATTCGTCACCAAGAAGCCAAGTTGCAGCACTAACAGTATATAGACTGATTTATGACAAAGTCTTTTTTATGCTTCAAACATCAATCAACGTAAATCATTCAGCAACGACGTCAACTTCATATCACCATTGGACTGCTTGCTGAAGATAAAACAGATTGTCGTATACTACTGCACCAAAAGAACCCTTCACAAAGGACAACTCATTCAAGAGATAAGGAGCGTCAACAGCGCAGCAGCTACCCAACAAAATACACACACGGTTTCTCTCTCAACAACACACAAAGCAATGCAATCCAGAATTATGATACCCTACTCAAATATCCACGTCAGCCAAGGAAGCCATTTATCAAATCCACATTATTCAAGCAAATGCTAAAATCCACCAATCCCTTTATTCATGCAATCTACTCAATTTCCTTTAGAAGAGTCCTTTTCAAATAAGGATAATATTAGATAAGCAATCAACATCCAAAAGTTATGCTAATTAAGAATTTACTTCCAATTCTAATCCACTTTCCAATTTCAACAGAATACCCAATTACCAATTTAGGCACATCAACAGAAGTTATGAGGAAAAATCCCATGTCCAATTAAAATGCCAAAAATAAAAATAGGATATATTAAAAAATAAATCCTAACAATAACAAAAATCAATAGGAAAGTGAGTGTACTTCAGTTTCATGAGCATCAATGAAAGACATTTTGCAGTAAAATAACTTTTCTAAGTTTAATTATTGGACCCCGATTTTTCAGTGAAATTTAGAAATAAGAAATAATATAAAATTAGTGTTTTATATATGCATTGTGTAAT
>JAOQMQ010000002.1:11768054-11786465 GCA_027563845.1 Erythroxylum subrotundum | reverse complement strand
CTCACTTATATTGTTTATTTTTACCTAAACAAGCTCAAATTCAATAATTTAATAATTTTAAAAATAAAAGATAATAGGAGTTAAACACTAGCGTAGAACATGGAATGATCTTCCAATGATATATTTTAATTTGTTACTTGATTAATGTTCTTTTTATATGAATAAAATCACATATTTTAATAATTAAATAATGAGTTCAACTTTCAATCTCTCTCGTCACTCTCTTTCAATTAGAAGGTTAGCGGGAGCTGACTTTACTTGGACCATCCCGAATTGAATTTACTAGACGATTGATTGTGTTAGTATCTAGTAGTCGGCAGTTGTCTATTGTCTACCGAGGCACTACACATACGTCACTGGTACTTTTCTACATGAAAGCCATTTGTCATAAATCGTATATAACCAAAATTAATAAGAAATAACAGACGGTTGAGAAAAATTAGGTCGGTCTAGGGTTTCTCTCTCTACAAGTGCCACTGAGGCCTGAGCTGATACTTACAGATTCCTTTCTGTTTCTTCAGGTACTGCTACTACTACAGACATCGCTACTCTACCTCCCTCTCTTTTCTTCTCGTAGATCCATCAGCTTTTTTTTTGTTTGTTTTTAGAAGTTGTTCTGGTTGATGCATTTGTCAACATTGTCGACTGCTTCCCCTATTGTCTTTGCATTTATCACCATCTACTTTGTTACGCTTTTCCGCTTGGGTGTGTCAAAGCGTGATATAAGAACTTTAAAAAGGGATTCATGGTTATTACTTATCAGAGTTAAAGCTTCATTATTTTGGATTTGTTTTTGTTTGATTGATCAATAGTTGCAAACTGTAAGGTCTGACTTGGGTAGATGTCAAACGGCGTTGGAAAGTTCACTATTTCAATCATTAACGGAGTCTAGATTTGGAGTTCTTTATGTAGACGAGTTTCGAAAACAACTCTAGTTAATAAACCAGTACTGAGCATGTAAAGTGTTAACTGATGATACTGTTTTATCCACTGCTTGCGAAGAACAAAACTTATATTACTTATGTTTCTACTAACACCTTGGATTGTCTTCTGTTTTCTGTATTTGGGTTTATCTAGTTGCTTCTAAGTTCTAAGTTATTAAGTAGTTGCCACCGGGGCAACAAAATCTTAAAGCAACGACTTGCAGTCTAATTCTCGGAAAATACTGGTTCTTTCATAGCTTTAAGCTTATAAGAATAGCCATTTTGTCCTTTTCTTAGACCCCAGTCAAGTGTATGAAGTAAAAGTTGAATTTTTGTGTTAGGTTGGGAATTACATAAGATGAAAATCCATCAGTCCTTTGTAGTCATCTGCTAAGTGTTCCATTGGGTTGGCTATTTTCTTAGGTTCAGATATATGTACCAGTTACTGCAGAATTCCTTCACTGCCCCTCTTTCTCTCTGTGGTAATCGACTGGCATGTGGAGATTGACATTCTGATGAACTTCACTGCTAATTGAGAGTTCTCGTTTGTTTAATTTTTTTAAATTGATTAATTCTATTTTTGTGTTCTTTAACCACAGATCTGAAGCATAATAGAAGGAAATAGAGTGTATATGAAATTCTCTATTCACTAATATTCAACCCAAATTCAGATAGACAAGTACGGTTATGCCCGATATGGAAATTGAAAATTCTTCCGTATCACGAGCTGAAGAAATCAAAGTTCTGGCTAATGAAGCATTTAAGGGTAATAATCCATGCTTATGAAATTGTTTCTGATGTGTTCTTCAAAATCTTGAATCTCAGTGAATTACTTTGTAATGTTTTCATCTCAGTGGAAACAATAGTGTGTTAAGCACTCTAAAGGTGCTTAATTCACAAGAGTAGTGTGGTTGGCGTTCAAATTCTAATAGACAATTGATTTATGCATGCTGTTCAACCTTGCTAATTACTGTCAGTTCACTTCCAGCTCACAAGTATGCTCAGGCTATTGATCTATATTCACAAGCAATTGAAATAAATGAACACAATGCTGTCTACTGGGCTAATCGTGCATTTGCCCACACTAAACTGGAGGAGTATGGAAGTGCAATACAGGACGCTTCAAAGGCTATTGAAGTCGATCCAAAGTACTCTAAGGCAAGGATTCTATGATGAGTTGTTGTGGTATACGAGGATTAGAATGTCAACACATTTGATTTGATGATTGTACAATTTACAGGGTTATTATAGGCGAGGTGCTGCTCATCTTGCAATGGGAAAATTTAAAGAAGCACTGAAGGATTTCCAACAGGTCTATCTTTCACTCTTTTTTTTTTTTCAAATCTGTTTTTATGATATTGGCTTCCATGCACCCCTGTCCTTTAAGACAAGGAAATCTGGCGGGTATTCCTGATTGGAACAGACATTTGGACTTTTATGAAAAATAACTCCATCCTACAGTGTATAATAACTCTACCTACTCATGAGATGAAAACATATCCCAAACCCATGAGAGGCTTCATCATCTTTCGAAATTTCATAAATGAAAAAAAAAGAAAAGCAAAGCTAGAAAAGTTACTGCTTAGCAGAATGTGGAGTTGCCGAGGATTTTTAACTGGAGGAAGGATATTTGAAGTTAGGGCATTCACAAGGAATGTACTCGAAGGTTTGCTGTAAAGGATTCCTAAGTGTACAAGGGGGCATATAGTATTTCTGACATGGGAGAGCTTATCATTTTAAAGAGCTTGAAAGACTTTTGATGGCTCTTTCTAGATTCTTTTCCATTTTCACATCTTGTCTTTGACTTTCCTGGTACTTCATAAGAAATTTGGGTTTTCTTTTTTTGTGAGAGTTGAGGAAATGCCTGATGAAATGTTGTTTCTTCATGCAATCCTAATACATGGTGCTCATTGAAATGTATTGAATTTAGGTGAAGAAACTATGTCCAAATGACCCTGATGCCGCCAAGAAACTAAAGGAATGCGAAAAGGCTGTTATGAAGCTTAAGTTTGAAGAAGCGATTTCTGTACCTGAGTCTGAAAGACGCTCAATAGCTGATTCTATTGATTTTCACTCTATAGGTACTGATCTTTTTTGAACTTGGTTTTTTCCTTTTTTCTTCTGATAATTGTCTCATTCTGGGAGAGTTATTTGTGCCTTAGTTGAGAGTGTCAAGTTGAAATGTTCAACATCCAGAGCAGAAATTATGATCTGATTTTGGCTTGCTAATAAAAGTAGACCATGTTTTCTCTTTCTTTGGAAAGTTTGGTAAATTGAGGTTTTGTCAGTTCATGTGATTCTCTGGGATAGAAATGCTATTGAGGCTGATTTATTCTTATCTTCTTTGAGTTATAGACTGTTCAGATGGGATTTCTTTGTGACATTTTGAGTTGAAACTTCTTGCCAATCGAGTTGATAGAGAGGGTTTCTGAGAATTATGAACCCTACTTTGATTTTGAATAAAAACTTGAAAGTAGCTGTTGGACATTTTCCTTCTTCAAAAATGCTTTTCATAAATCATCTCACAGTGTGCTGATTTCTTATCAATGATTTTCCCAAAAAAAAAAGTGAAAAACTGGATTTAATTCTTGTGCACTACAGGTCAGATATTTAATTGATTACTAGCCCCATAACTAGCCATCAGTTTTTACCTCTGCTTGTGCAGAGTTTTCCTTCATTCCATCCCCATTACACCACTATCATTATTAGAGTCACCATCATCATCTACAACTATCATTTTTTAGTGTAGCAGGCTTGAAATTAGCTTGCAACCCTGTGAAACATATATTCTTTTTCAAAAATTTCCTGTGAAACATTTTGTGTTTACTTTAAATGTGAAAAAGCAATAATGATGCTATGGACAAAGATTTTCCTGATTTGGATAGAGCAAGTAAGGTTTGAGTTACAAAATGGGCATACTGTTTGAGTATTTTGATTCTTTCAAAAGTGACTATACTTTCCTGGCCTTTAAGAAGAGGATAATATATAAGAATTAACTTGGTGAAGCTAAGCTCTTGTAATTGATGTTCAAGATCATGCCTAAATTTTGTTAGCAAATGACTAATCTAAGCTATTAAAATGGGAATTATGGATTTGCCAGTATTAGTGGCCAACTCTTGTTTCTGCTGGCAATGTATAATGGGCCTTGCAAGTGAATTAAACTTGAAGGCAGTATGGAGGGAGATAGATGTATGCATTCTCGACACATCCCCATTGTACCAATGTAGATCTTTTTGATTTGCGCTAATCCATTTGTGACTCAGTAGAGTTGTGTTGACTACTTTTT
This sequence comes from Erythroxylum subrotundum, assembly GCA_027563845.1. Classification (NCBI taxonomy): domain Eukaryota; kingdom Viridiplantae; phylum Streptophyta; class Magnoliopsida; order Malpighiales; family Erythroxylaceae; genus Erythroxylum; species Erythroxylum subrotundum. The sequence continues at coordinate 11,782,256 of JAOQMQ010000002.1, read as the reverse complement.
GGTAATAGGTGAGTTATTGGGTTAGTGGTATGAAGTATCTCTATTACTCCAATCAGGAACTTGGAAATTTTGAAAAGTTTTTCACATTATATGGCATGCAATTCCTCAAAAGATTTTGATTTTACTTCTTAGTTGGTGGGATTTACCATCAGCTAGTTTAGTAAGTTGGACCAGGTCTTTTATGTTTTTATTTGGTGAAATGAGACCTTTAGGTATTAGCTTTATCAAGTTAATTTGCTCTCTAAGCTTGAACAGCATGAATTTTGTGATTTTGTTGTTTTTGTATCTCCTACTAAATTTAATTTCATTATGTTCACTATATATCTCATCATAGGCACTGGCCCCAGTTCATCATCTGTGCCCACCCAATTGATCATAGCACCAGTAGCAGTAGCAGTTGTGGCCGCTGCAATGATGTTGGTGGGAATAGCAAGAGTTCCAGTGGTGGTGGTAGTACTGATGGTGATACTGGCGGTCCTAGGTGGATATTGGTGGGTTTGCTGCAGGGGTAGTGGTTTGACTGGTTTCTTTAACAAGAGACGAGTACTTAATCTAGGTTTGGGTTCATGGTTAATAAATACTACAGTTGCAACCTGTTTGAATAATTTCTAATTCCATAATGGATAATTTGCTTATAAAATTTTTGTGAATTCTTCGTTTGCTTCTCCGTTTTCAAAAGGTTTCCTAAACCTTTTCCTAAACCTTTGGGTCCTAGAAATGGATTATCATGTTACAAACAACTGATTGACATTTTTAGTGTGATGTCAAAGGATAGGAGTGCAATAAGGAAGTAAGACTTTGATTTTTTTTTTTTTTTTTGGTGTGGGTAGTACAAGCACCATTTTATAATATTTACTTCACAGTTCATGATTTTCTTTGCATGGTTTTACCACTGAATTTTTATACTGAAGCTCATAGAGAAGAGACCAAGTTCCACGGAAGGGACTGAAAATAGAATGCATAAGTTGATATTTCAAAGAGTCTTATATTTTAGTTGAGTCATTGTTTCTTTGTGGAAAAAAAAAAGCAATATTGCATGTCTGTTTGATCAACAGGTGCACCCTGTAAGGATCCTTCAGCTTTAAAGTGGACTGGTTGGGAAGAATTTCTTACTAATCTATCCTTCAAAATGTGGAAAAAGACTTTTGATTAACTTTTTCATGCAGAAGGTATTCTGCACTCTTGAACCTTAGAGCTGTGGGAACAAGTGCATTTATTTCAGATTTGTCAGATTTTTTGGGCTATCTCAAGCTTGGTTGATGGAGAAGCTTAGACCTACAGAGTTCAACTCTTGTATGGATAGGGTTAAAGATATTTCGTCCTAAATTTCTATTAGTCTTAAGGGAACACAATAGGAGGGCTTTTTATCTCTTACTCAATTCCTAGAGTAAATTGTTGAAAAAGAACAAGAAGGGAAATATATATATATTTTTATTGACTAATCAGAATTGACTAGGAAAGTAGGGAAATACCTTTTTTTTTCCTTGAAGTCAAATTTGTACTCCATTGAAGTTTCTGACAGCTCCATATACATGTAAGTAGTCTACAGTATAATGCAAGTCAGGAAATAATACAGCTAGAAAATAAAAAGATGTATAGATTGATAGGGAAATAAAAGCTTCTAGGATCCCCCCCTCTGGTTATGGATAATGTCTCATAAGAGCTATTGGAAAATTGAGGTCTGTGCCTTTGTATTGTGGTCCGAGCTTTATCATCCAGGAATGGCATTCTTGCATCCAACTCTCTGTTTCTTCCCTTTTGCTGCTTGGATGATTGTCGGACTGGATGAGCAAAAGCTTCTTCTTGTCTGTTTATGACAAACACAAATCTGTTGTCATTTCAGATGTGGAGCCACAATATTCTGGTGCAAGGATTGAGGGCGATAATGTTACCTTGGATTTTGTGAAAAGAATGATGGATGACTTTAAGAATCAGAAGTGTTTACACAAACGGTACGGCTACCAGGGATTAATCATGAATTTATTTATTCTACAATGCTTAAAGATTCCATTTTGAACACTTCTCGAAAATGTTGTAGATATGCATTCCAAATCGTCTTACAAACTAGGGAGATGTTGCAAGCGCTGCCTTCTCTTGTTGATATAAATATCCTTGATGGCAAACATTTCACTGTTTGTGGTGATGTACATGGTCAGGTAATTATATTGCCAGTGCAATTTGAAAGTACCAGAAGTCTTTACTATGCACTAGATGATACTTCCTTGTTATAGTACTCTCTTTGATGCAAAGGAGTATTGTGTACTTTCAGAATATAGTTCATGGATGGAGTTGTTTTGTGAATAACCTGGTTACATGGTTCATGGTTACCGTCTATGAGTAATTTGTGGATAACTATGAGCCTAACTGCTATAAAACTGCTATTCCTCATTTTCTAACTTGTAATCTCAATATACTTTTACATTGTTGCATCTGCCTGAGAATTCTATCCCAAGTTTTCCTGCACCACAAGGTTAATTTTTCTTATGTTTAATTTCTATGGTTTCAACCATAATGATTGAAACCATCTACATTTTTGTTGTTATGAGCAAATATTATAGGCTAGCTGAACGTATACTTTCACTGTTATGCTTGATCAGTTGTATGCTATTGAAGGAGCAGTTTCTTATTCGTTTGTCCTCTTCACATTCTATTTGCATATTCTACTTCTCAGGAAGTATAATACTGAGTTGTTGTTAGTTGCATGAGATGATGTCATCTACTCTAGGTTCATGAGTGTTCTTTTGTAATATTTTATTGAAGATGGTTCGTTTTGTTGTACCATTGTTGCAGTTCTATGACCTGCTAAATATTTTTGAGCTTAATGGGCTTCCATCAGAAGAGAACCCGTACCTGTTCAATGGTGACTTTGTTGATAGGGGATCATTTTCTTTGGAGGTCATCCTCACATTGTTTGCATTTAAGTGCATGTGTCCAACAGGTGAATCCTCTTTGTTTGCGGATTTTTCAGAAGTTCTTTAAAATTCTCTGAAGAAAAATAATTCCATTCCTTTCTTCATGTTCAGAACAACATGTTCTTTATGCTGCTTGTTTCACTCTGGCCTTTCTTGTGAATAATTTTGAAACATCACAAGATGCATTTACTCATTTGTAAAATTTTCAGCTATATACCTTTCCAGAGGAAACCATGAAAGCAAGAGCATGAACAAGATATATGGTTTTGAGGGTGAGGTCAGATCCAAGTTGAGCGAGACATTTGTGGAACTCTTTGCAGAAGTCTTCTGTTGCTTACCTTTGGGACATGTCCTGAATAGGAAGATATTTGTTGTTCATGGAGGTCTTTTTAGTGTTGATGGAGTGAAGCTAGAAGACATCAAAGCAATTGATCGCTTCCGAGAACCCCCAGAGGAAGGTAATTTGCATGCCATCTTTCCGTTTCCTTTTCTTTTTCCTTTCTTTGGTAGAACTTCACGTTATTGATCCAATGGTTGAATTCGACAACAAACCATTTGTTCTCATTTATTCTTTAGCCGTTACTGCTGCTTTCTAATTATTTAGACATGTCATGGGCCCTGGTTCGGTGAGGTGGAAGGGTGGTTGGATTGAGGCTGGTTCTTGAAGTCTGGGGAGGAGGATGGTTGACGTGAGCTACAAATTAATATAGGAGTACAAACATAAACCTTCTTTAGATATTAGTGACTTAATATCTAAATCAATTTTATTCTGTATATGTTCAAAGAATTGCACAATCTATTTTCCTGTTTCTTGGTTGCAATAACTCTGTGTGATTGATGAGACAACTGTTTTGTATTATGATATTCTTCTTTAATCCAATTAGCTTAAGTTGACAGTTAAAAACAACCTATGATGTTTACTCAGATACTACAGTTATTTTAACAACTAATCCATGAATGTTAGCTTCAAGATAAAATTATTATTCCTTCTATATCTTCTTTTTTCTCTCTCTCTCTTTTTGTTTTTTGAATTTCAACTTGTATAAACTGTCGTATTCGGTTGTGTTATGGCAGTTGATTTATCCATGTCAGGTTGAGCATAAGTATACAAATGTGTTTTATGTAGACAATGTGGCAGTTTGGAATTTAGCTATCAATCGTAACATGCAACAGTTAGTTATCTGGAATATGTATACATTATTTCTCGTGTTCATTCACCTATTATCAGGGTTAATGTGTGAATTGCTCTGGAGTGATCCACAACCTTTACCCGGAAGGGGTCCTAGCAAGCGAGGTGTGGGCCTCTCATTTGGAGGAGATGTGACAAAGAAGTTCTTACAAGAAAATAATCTAGGTACATTTGTCTGATAAGATAGGCAGGAAAATATTTTTAAGACGACCTTTTTGTGCTCCACTTGGTTCTGATACATTTGTCAATTGACAGAGTTGGTTGTGCGATCTCATGAGGTAAAGGATGAAGGCTATGAAATTGAGCATGACGGAAAACTTATAACTGTGTTTTCTGCACCAAATTATTGTGATCAGGTAACTTACTAAGTACTGCTAAATTTGTTAGGTAGAGATCTGCATTGCAATTTCCTTTGTTCTTTTCTTCTTTGAACTTGATTAAGTCATAAGAGCAAGTTAGATGCAGAAAATTTTTAACGGGTAAGTTATGGGGACTACTCTTTTCTGAACTAAGCTTTTGGTTTTGTGTGACTTCAGGTCATTGACTTTTTTCACTGTGTAATAACTGATTTTCTCACGCTTTTAATTGATGATCTCCATACACAATGTTCATCTCCCGCTCTCATCTAACTCTTGAACCCAACATTTTTCCTCAATATTTCTGGAAACTTTGATGCAGATGAATGATTGTTAGCAGATTGCTTGGTAAATAAGGTCAATAAGACTGTGTGACTGCTCAGTATATTAGGTCAAAAAGACTGTGTGTATTAATGGGACAGGCACCCTCAAAAGCAAGACCTGGCAAAGAACTTGCTATGTCTCTCTATATGTTCAGATTGTATGATTCATTAGTTAATAAGTTTACTCATATCATCTGTCTAATGCTCATTGCCATTGTCAACCTCTATAACTTCTTTGTGATACCAGCACATTGTAATAGTCGCAGAATTGTGGTGTCTTCGAGTTGTACAATATATGGGGGAAGAGACTGGCAAATTCGTTTATTCGGATACAAAATTGTCCAGTCTCTTTCGTAACTTCTCCTTAACTATGTTTTTTTGTTGTTGTTGTGACCGAACGACACAATTTGTTGTTATTACTTGAGTATCTTATTTAGAAGAGTGTAGAGTGTAAATTACATCATTGTCTATCTCTCAGTGATTTGGATACACCTTTGGTAATGATGCATGGTTTGTTGAGAACTGCTTGTTTATTGAATTATGCAGATGGGCAATAAGGGTGCTTTTATTCGATTTGAAGCCCCTGATTTGAAGCCAAATATTGTTACGTTTTCCGCAGTGGTCAGTTGCTTTGTTTTAATATATATAGTTATTATCATAGAGGTAGGCTTTTATGTTGTGGATGTTGAATATTGATTTCTTTGAACTTGCAGCCTCACCCCGACGTGAAGCCAATGGCATATGCAAACAACTTCCTTCGTATGTTCTCATAGTTTATACACCCAAGTGGAAGGGCCAGGCTAAGCTCATATCATTCTTCACATACTACTGCTTTGCAAGGCAACGGAGATGAGTTGGTTCATGTTTAGATCATTCAGCTTCCTGAAGTTGTGATATTTTGTTTTTTAACTTATGCTCTGCTTTTTACCATTTGATAGCATATCCCGTCATTTTATCCGCTCTAGTCTCAGGTTAAAGAGAGAGTGGCACGAAAGTTGGTGCCTTTGTAAAATGTACAAAAACCTTTTCTATGTGCTTATTTAAGTAACATTTTCTTGTTGTTTCAAACTTTTTGGTCTTTATTAATCTTTCTTATCATAGCTCCTAATGCTAGATTCCATCTAATTTCATTTCATGGATGTTCATTTTGGAAATAATCAAATGAAGGGATTCGTTTTCGGGTAAATGTTTAGTAAAAAATGAAAAAAATATCTAATTGCTGTTGTCCAATGATATATAATGAGGGAAAAGAGTAAAAGGTGAATCAGAATGCAGTTCAACCATAAAAGTAAATTTCTCACTTGGGATGCATAAAAAACTAACAAAAAAGTAATATAATATGGAGTAGCATGTGGCATGGATTAAGTGAAGTGGACATGAAATAAAAATAAAATGACCCAACTCAACAGTATGATTGATGCTTACACTTACTCCCTGCCTACGGCTGGGCATTAGATTACTGAAGTGAAAATAAAAATACGGGGGCGTCGACTCGAGTCGGAAGTGGCTACGACATAGTCGTTTTGAGACAGAGAGAAGGGCAGTGGCCAGTGAGAGTGACTTCGAATTGAATTCAGCCAAATCGATGGAATTGGGTTTGGGTGAGTGCGAGTCGTCGTTTTTACAAGCAAGCTTAGCAGTATCAGTGTCTTCTCATTTTTTTTTATTTCCTTTAAATTCATGAATTGTATTTTTATGTTTATGTCGTCGTCATCACCACCACTTATCAATGCTTCATACACACTGACTAAACCTCTCTTCCTTTTTTCAAATTAATATATCAATCTATTTCGCCTATTTTGTTTCGTTCTAAATAATTGAGCAGAATGTGTTGAAAATTGTTTCTTGCGATTTAGGTTTTATCTCTGGGTTCAAAAGCAAGCTTGTTAAATGCGGGTTCTGGCTTTGTTCTCTGAACTGTTCTGATTACATAGCACAAATGCGAGTGCCTTCAATGAAAATCGCAAAAAAAATTTAACTACGCCTTTGCTTGTTTCTTTGATCCGATGCCAATGCCGAACAATTACATAGGTGTCACTCACTGTGCTTTGTAGTTTTCGAGAGAAAGATTTCTTTAAAATATATATATATATATAGTGCGTTACAATGATGTTTCTTTGTGTTAATGAGAGCTTATAATTTCTTTATTGCTTGAAGGATTGTGTTAGGTTAGGCTTGGTTTAGCAGCATTTCAAATGGAGATTTCTGAAACCTGCTGTGGACCAACCAATGGTGTTCTTCCCTTAATGGATACTGATGCGACCAATCCTGGCCCCATTGATCCTTCTGTACTCTACGATCAAGATAACCATGTCTCCTCGGCTATTTGGGAGGGGCAGGTAAATTAAATTAAATTTTACCATCAAAGTAACTTCCAGACCTCATTACCTTGCTGACTGATCACTTATGCCCATTACATTGTGTTTTAGGAGCGTGGTGTGCTTAGATGCCATGAACACACTTCCAAGCTTGGGGAATGGAGGCTCACGCAAAAGCAGATTGAATTGGTGGAGAAGGCCGGGTTTGGTTATCTAAGACTGCTTCCTTCCATCAGTCTGGACAATCCACTCATTTCTGCACTTGTTGAGAGATGGAGGAAAGAAACAAATACCTTTCACTTGACGGTTGGAGAACTGACCATAACCCTCAAAGATGTTGCGTTGCTACTTGGTTTGCCGATTGATGGTTTACCTGTTCTGGGCATTACATATACTTCATGCAAATCAGTTTGTGAAAGATATCTAGGTAGAGTACCGGAGGCTGGGTACAAGAGTGGTGGCATGGTAAAACTCAGTTGGCTGAAGGAGTACTTTTCCCAGTGTCCTGAAGATGCACCATTAGAAGAGGTTGAGCATTACACACGTGCTTACCTTCTCTACCTTGTAGGAAGTACAATATTTTCAACTACTACTGGGAACAAGGTCCCTGTTATGTACCTACCTCTGTTTGAGGATTTCGAGAAAGCTGGAAAGTATGCATGGGGTGCAGCAGCATTGGCCTTTTTGTATAGATCACTAGGGAAAGCATCTCTTAAATCCCAGAGTACCATTAGCGGTTGCTTGACTTTATTACAGGTAAGCTATATCTGAGTTTTCTTTTCTTTCCTTGTTTTTGGGTTGTGTTGGAATGATTGAATTGTCAAACATGACACTGCTAGCTTCCTGTATGAAGAGTTACCGTGATGAGGCTGATCATTCATTTTCCTTTGCAGTGCTGGAGTTATTTTCACCTTAATATTGGTCGACCAAAGTTTTATCAAGAGCCACTCCATGACTGTTTTCCGTTTGTACTTAAGTGGAAGGGGAAACAGAGTGCTTCAACAGTGAAACGGGACTTAATTTTTTATCGCAAGGCATTGGACTTGCTAGAGCCGTATGATGTGAGTTCAAAACATGTTCAATTTGATTTCTTTCTGTATGGAAGTATAATGTATGACACATCTGATTGTTGGTTTTTGTGCTAACACGATTTTCCTTATAGGTGGAGTGGCTTCCTTATCAGAATTTGAATAGTACATTATTACCAGAAAGTGTAAGAAATAGCCTGATATTGGGGAGGTCACAGACGATGTTAATCTGCTTTGACAAGGCAGAAAGACACCTTCCAGATCGTAGCCTACGTCAACAAAATATGCTTCAAGGAATCCCAGAAGATGTGCAACAATGGGAGAGAAAGAGTCGTGGAGTTGACAGTGGTATTGATTTGTCTGAAAAGATGGTATCAGAGCTAAATGAATGGTCTGCCCGTAGGCTTCATATTCTCCAGGGTGGTAATGGTGTTGATGAAAGTGAATACATGTACTGGTATTTGAGAATCACACGTAAGTTTGTGGGAAGGCCAGTGTCTCCCTTGCCTCACATCCAGAGAACAATAAAGTTCAGAACCAAAAAGAAGAGAATGGTAAATCTCTGCTTAGTCAATTGATGTATACTTGCAATAATAACTAACAATCAGTTTTTCTTTTTTTCCTTGATAACAAATTGTAGAATGCTGGCTTAAGAGATATAGCACATATAGCTGATACATTCCTGATAAATGGGTTGGACGCCCAACAGATAGAGTCAATATCAAGGATCAGGGCCATTGCCCATAATTGTTTAGGGGACCAAGTTGAGATTGCATGCCTACCGTCAACCTCATCACAAACTTGTCAGGGAAAAAGAATCAGGGAAAAGGAGCGTGTTAGAAGGAACACTAATGAAAAACATAATCGGGATGCTTTAAATCAACTTCAAACAATTGGAGAGGGTGATGAAACAGAGGGTTATGTTTCTGCTGTTGGGTCTGGGTCTGGTAACATGCAGTTGTGTCACAGTAAGGTTGAATCTAATGAGCCAGTAATTCATCAACCACATGCTAATTTGGGGAAGAGGGTGCGGAGCAAAGAAAGAGAAAAAAGGAAGACAAACCAAAAGCGGAGATGGAAGGACAGTGCAGTACAATGCGATGCAGATAGCGATGAATTGCTTTCTGAATTCTGCAATGCAACCATCAAGGATGATCTGATCCTTTCATCTAACACTGATTGCAAGGATAATCAGTTGTATTATGCAGCACCTGAAGGTGAGATTGCTCAAACATATGATACTCATATTCGAGTTGATCATTCTCAGCCATTTCATGAAGATGATGAAGATGAAAAAGGGAATCTGTTGTATATAGCTGCGGAAAACAAATCAACTGAGTCAAGTCATTCACAATATGCAACTGCTCAAATTGAAAAGACAGGATCATATGATGCAGCTAGTCAAAGTGAAAAACCAGAGACATGTCATTCAGCTGGTGAACGTGAAAAAACAGAATGTTCTGTTGTCCTTGAAATGGTGGAGTCCCATCATGTAGCTCATGAAGGTGGAAATCCAGAGGCCAGTCACCCAGTACAAAATTTAGACGACTCAAAGCTTAGCCTTAGAACTCATGAGGTAGATGATTTGAAGATTTCTCCCGCTTTTGGTGAGTGTGGTGCACAAACAGCTAAAACAGCTGTAGAAGTTTTTCAAGAGAAATCTTTGCAAACTGTTATATCAGTTGCACAGCAAATTGATGTGGTTGTAGAAGGTACTGTCATCTATTTCTACTGGATTAAGTATTTTGTTTTTGCCACTCTCTTCATTTTACTGCCAAACCTGATTTGTGGCAAAAAATTCTGGAAGTATTTACTTTATGTCACCTGAAATTTTTGTTTTGTTGTGCCAGGGAATGCAAAAGAATCCTAATTTTTCCTAAATGCATCTGATGCTCAAGGTTTGCTGTCTTCCCTAGTTCTCTTTAGCATTGTGGTTTCTACTGCCAAAGTTTTGGCCTTTTTCACTTTCATATAATCATTTTATTTTATTAGATATTTAGATTAGGTACAGCTGTTTGTATGACATGAACATTTTCAGAAGAGTTGTGAATAGTGCTAATTCTTTACTAACAGCTACCATGTTGTGACTTGTAGATTTTTCTTCTTGTATGTTTGGTAAAAATGTTGTGGTCGAAGAGAGTTGAGAGTTCAGCTAATTCTTAACTAACAGTTACGAACTTACGATAGTTAATTTGATTTTGAGCCCCAACGAGATGTCAGTGGAATAGACTGAAGTCATGTTCTATGGCGCAGAAGTCATCTCTCATGTTAAATCTCCTTTGATAATCTGGCAAGGACTGAATAGCTGTGCATTCTGATTATCTTATCAACAGCTCTATTTTCATGTTATTATGCAACAATCATACAACTCACGTGAGGAAGTATTCTCGTACTGTTGTCCGGCACACACCTATTTTCTGTTAATCGTATATTGCCAGTATGAGTTGTTGCAGTATACACACAACGGAGAGGTTGTTAATAATTATAAGTGCATGACGATGCTGCTATCAAGTGATCGGCATATTTGTGCAGCTGCCTTTTGATGTATGAGTTGTTGCCTTGTTTATACTCTTAACCTAGTATCAACTTGCAGAAGACATGTAGCTTCAAGATTATTTGCCTCCTCCAACCAGGTCTTATGGAACCCAGATCAGCTCATATGTTTCCTTTTTCTCCATGATAAGTCGAACATGCAAATTCTTTTGAGCAAGTATTTAATTAAGGATATTTGATATTTAGCTAGTGCCGTGCAAATTTATAGTATTTGAACATAGCCCACCTACGTTAAGGACCAAGATAGTTAGGACCATCGGCTTTTTCAGCATAATGCCTTGGGGTTTATTGAATTTGTTTCCCCATTTCTGGTTTTTACTAACTTCCTAGTAGAATATTATGCTCTAACATGGAGCAGAAAGAAAAAAAGGAGGCAGATCATCCTGCAGCAGACAAAACCATCAATTAGTGAAGAGAAACAAGAGAACTGACGGGTTGTTTTTGGCACGATGGTTACCGGCACTGCCTACTCAGACATACCCTTTGTAAAAGACATTTTCGATTTTAAAGGCGAGCCCTTAAAGTGACCTCAAAAATTTACTCAACTCGTGGTTCTCTTGTTATGTTCACGCACTCGAGCTCAATGACCAGCAATTGTATCATCACTAACGACTTCCTCTTCCTTTTTTCCTTATTGCTTGGTTAATAATTATAAAACGAAAAAATATTACTTTTGGTTATGTTAAAATCTTACGTTTACTTTACATTTATATATTACTCTTCAGCTGAAATTGAGTAGACAGGTTTCTGTTACCTTTTTTATGCATGGGGTTGTAGTTCCAAAGCCATATTTGATTGGCATAAATGTATTACAATATAATATTTTACATTTGCTTTCTGAGTGTATTGTCTTCTGGTAAGCAAAAACAATTGGGAAGAGAGAATACATATACACCTGACAAATGTAATATAAAATTGGCGAGCTATGGCATTCTAGTCCTTTAATGACGATACTGAGTTACCTTAATTTCATGCACTGGCGTGGTGTCTATCAAAGTGACCACTCAGGCTTAGCAAGTTACTCTTCCCTAACCCTTTCCTCAGTCCGTGAGTCCAACGAACATGCAAAATTGACATCACTGATTTTGTTGATTCTTATCTTTTGTTTCAAATTCACACTCAAAGGTCTTAAAGAGTTATGAGTCATGAGTCATGACCTTATATGATGTTCACTATCCCACACATCATGTCAATCAAGTCCCTTCCCAACACGCACGCACTTAGTCACCGTATCTCTCTCTCTTCCCCCGTGGTTCTGTCTTCCTCAGACATCAAATGAAGCTTATCATTCATACACGGCTGCTACAAGTGGTACTCAGCATCGGGCCTTCACCATACCTTCTCTCTCTCCTTTCTCCAAAATGTGCCCCAATTCCTCCCTTTCTCTCTCACTTTCTCTCCCCAGTCTGCTTCTTTTGCTTCTCCTATCTTTCTCTTGTGTCTCCTCCATCCATGCAAACAAACTCACACACTCACCATCCGACAGCAAGAATGCATTATCATCCACCAACCACTCAATGCCCTTATCTGAGGCTGAAACCCTTTTCAAGATCATGGACTCCATGTCATCTGATCAAACCTGGAGAGCCTCCTACTCCAACCCATGTGAGTCTGGCTCTATCTGGCCTGGAATTGAGTGCAAGCTGGGACTGGATAATCATCTTCATGTCTCCAGGCTTGACTTTGGTACTCACCCAAATCCAACATGCAAGAATACTGCCACATTTCCATCTCAAATCTTTGATCTTCCTCATCTCGAGTCTATTTTCTTTTTTCACTGCTTCACTCACACCAAAACCGTCCTTTCTGTTTCCAGAAAAGGACTCTCCCACTCTTCACTTCAACAACTTAGTCTCAGATCAAACCTTGCACTTGTTGGTCCAATCCCTCCTCAAATTTCCCTTCTCAAGTCCTTAAAAGTTCTCACATTGTCACAGAATCGCCTCACCGGGCACATTCCAGTTGAGATTTTTAGCTTGACCTCTTTACTTCACCTTGATTTGAGCTACAATATGCTCACTGGCACCATACCACTTCAATTAGCCAATCTGAATATCCTTGAAGGGCTCGACTTTAGCTACAATTCACTCACTGGCCCCATTCCAGTCACAATTGGCCAACTGGGTGTGCTCCGAAAACTTGATCTGAGTTCAAATTCATTGACTGGCCCCATTCCTGATGGCGTAGAAAAGCTGGAGTTATTGTCGTTCATGGCTTTGAGTAACAACAAATTAAGTGGGAATTTTCCAAAAGGATTGGCAAAGTTGCAAAATTTGCAGTACTTCATAATGGATGACAATCCCATATACGTACCATTACCAGTAGAATTTGGCAAGCTAGTAAAACTACAAGAGCTCAGGCTCTCGAATTCAGGTTACTCAGGCACTATACCACCTACATTTTCGCAACTAGTCAACTTAAGCACTTTGTCACTTCAAAACAACAGATTGACAGGAGAGATCCCAGCAGGCTTTGGCAGCCTGTCTCACATGTATCACCTGAATCTTAGCAGGAATTTGTTGGGTGGAGTTGTGCCTTTTGATACAAGTTTCATGAGGAGACTTGGTGGGAACTTGGACTTAAGCGGTAATCCAGGCCTATGTTTGAGTCCATCTGAAGCTCATGATATCAAGGTTGAAGTTGGGGTCAGTGTCTGCGGCACCAGCAACAGCAAGAAAGGATCTTTGGTTGAGAAATCTGCAGGCCACCAGCCCCTCACTCTTCCTGTTTTGTGTTCTTGTTGTCAATGCCAACTGCTACTTGTAGCATATGCAATTGTATTCTTTCTTAATTAATCTTTAGTCCACTGATACTTCTTTTCTGGTGTTTCTTCGGAGAAATTATTAATCCTATCTGACATAATCAATGACAGCATGACTTCTTAATGGTTATAACTCGTGTTCAGTATATTTATATGCTGATCCATACGCGTCTGTCTGATCTGTCAACAGCAGCGTGCACCTCAGTTTGATTTGTCAATATTTGTTACACTAATCTAAAGCCCTATCAGACCAATTACCTTTGAGACGTACATTTTGATAATCCAAAGCTCTCAGCCTCTTTTCTTGTGAACGTTGATATATATGTAGACTGTAGTCGTTGTATTCATGTAGGTTTAAGTCAAAATGGGGATTGAACTTGAAGGAAGAATGCATGAACTGTTTGTTTATATCGTATAGAGACGAAAGTGTCTTATTACACTATGCAAAAGAATCTCAAAGACCGAGGAAATTAAAAATCTGTCACTTTCGTTGGAGGACTTGCGCCTTTTTCAATTGACATCACATGGTCACAAAGATTCATTTATAAGGTCTAATGCACTGAAGGAAGGAAGGTGGCCCTTTCGCTGCGTTTGGTTAGCGTCTTCAACATGCAGGGACGGGACGAGACAGAACAAGACAGGACGGAACAGAATAAGAATTGAAGACAGTGAGATGTTTGGTTGCGGTGGACAGAACAGAGATAATTGTCTTCTTCCTGAGTACAAAAATGTGTTTGGTTGCCAGGGACAGAACAGAAAATA
>JAOQMQ010000002.1:11750581-11767087 GCA_027563845.1 Erythroxylum subrotundum | reverse complement strand
CACTGCCACTGCCACTGCCACTGCCACTGCCTCTCCCACCCAATGTATTCATAAACTACCCACTACTTCGAAAATGGATTCATCCCTTTTATCTAACACACCCCTCCCCCTCCAAATTAGTACTACGATGTCAGCCGCCGTGCGATTCTGATTCAACAAATCTGAAAAATAAAAGGGAGGACATGACATTGGATTCACAAACCAAACCTCAAATGGCAGCCGAATGAGAATGGGTTAGTTTTCTCAAATTGGCCTAAACAGAAACAATCGTGAAAAGAGGGGACAGTACATGTACGGACTTGTGGAATGAAAAAGGGGGGCCTACTAAGTACTGACCACCTGTTAACACGTTAATACAAGCTGATGATTTAGTGTGTATATCTTTGTAGTAAAGCCTAACAACAAATTAGAGAGGCGCTACAGGCAGAGGAGAGCAGACCAGAAGGATTGATTGGCCTTTTGCTTATCACCAATCACTAGCTTCAGTCGGTGACACAAACAGTTTCCATACAGTAATTAGCTTCGTGTTGAAAAGATTAGTCAGGTTTAGTCTCCAAATTTCACCTGGGGATTATGGGACGTACCATCATTTTCACTTATAAGTATTTGAAAGTTATCCGCTGAATAAATTATTTTATTTGTAAATTGAACGAGTAAATAATAATGTATCGATTAATAATGGATATCGTTTTAGATACATTTTTAAATTTATCTAATGGTTTTTAAATTTTTAAAATGATCTAAAATTTGATCCTTCTAAAAATTAAAATGATATTTAATTATAAAATTTTTCAAACTTTACAATCAAATCTAATTTGACTAAAATATCTTGTCTTTCTTCAATATGTTCTTTGTGTCTAACTCATTAGATTCCTAAATATGTTGACAATGAATATAAATTACAACCGTATTTAGAATTAGATAAATTAAATTCTTTTAACTCATTTTTAATTCTCTAAATAAACAATTTATATCTTTAGATCAAGATTTGTGTCTAATAGTGCATTATGACCACCCAAATATTTAAAAATGTCAAAGTAGTTTTTTATTAACCTTTTCGTGATTTTTTTTATATAATTCAATCATTTCATCATACAATGTTCTGATTAGACATAGAACATGAAATTAATGTCTATTCTATTCGAATCTAATCATATTAGTTCTATATTATTAGTAAGTAATTCTATTAATAACATTTGTAAACTATTTTATAAAGTGTTACTGTATCTTATCCAAAGATTTACCAAATCAATACTAATAAAAAAACAATGGAAAATTCTCCCTAATTATTTAGGGTGATGAATCATATATTGATCACTCAACTTCTTTCATATAATTTATGTTATATTCAATGACTACCAATTAAACTACCCCTGACTTTAATAGGCCATAAGTAACATTAAAATAAAGCATTCTCTATATGAGATATTTTAGACATCTCAAGTCAAAGGATTATTCATACAATCATCAAAATGAGAATTTTCGTAAATGTACAAGTAACATTCCAAATGGAATTCTTATATGAGTTCGACTAAATGAACTTGTTCTCTGACAAGCACCCACATGTTTGTTTAAATATCTTTATATTTTAGTTTATGAGATTGATTACTTCCCTCATACGGAAGAATACGGAAGAAACAAAATATGTTATACTCTTTTTACTCTCTATTAATGTCCAATCGAATAGAATAATGACTAAAAATAATTTAAAGATAATATGTAAATGGATTATGAATCTCATAAGTATGGTTTAATACATTTATCTCATAAAATTTATCATATACATCTAAATATGTATATGATAAAGAATGTCTTTAAGAAATTATATTACTAAACTACAACCAATTGATAAACTATAAGACATAATCCAACTCTTTTCTTCATTTAGACTTTTTTGTCCGATTTCGCTCAACTAATCTCTAAATTAGTAGTCTCAAATGCATATCCTCTACCATTAAATTTCAACCAAGAAAAGGAACAAGGACACTAGAAAGGAGTTGAACCTTTTTAACTTGAAGCTGAAAAATGTGGGTTTAATGCTTAACCTTCAATTTGAAAAGAAGACACTAATATTTCTACTAGAAACTGTTATTATAGTTAAAATGAATATATATTATCAATTAGAAAGGCATAAGGTTTACTTTGTTGATATTACATCATGGCTATTACTAACTTGTCTTTTTCCCTCTACAAAACCACATCCCAATGTCATTATAAAAATAATGAGGTTCATTGTTATATGTTAATGTTGTTTAATGATCATTATAGCATAGATACAAATTTTCTATTTATCCATTTTTTCTACTAAGATCAAAATACATTATGGGGGTTATCACTACATACCCTCCTTATTTCAATGATTAAGGTGCCAAAAATAAAGTATTATATATTAAAATATGGCCTAAATATTGAGTTAATTAATTAGATTTAAGTATGATTAATAATTAAATGGTTAAATAATTATAATTGTTTACTTGATTATATGATGGATATACCAAATTAAATTAAAAAGGATATAAATTGGTCTTTTTTCTTATCCAATTAAGGTATACAATTAACAAATGCAAAATCATCCATTGAAATATATCTACAAATAACAACGGGTTAAAGAAAAGAAATCAACTCAGTTTAAGGGCTTGAAACATATCATTTATGTTAAATTCTTCATGTATGTCCACATGTTTTACATATAACTAAAATTATGTGTTCAAGATTCTATGATTAATGCTTTGTTTGGGGTCTAAAATGAAGTTTTAAATATGATACTAGAGCAGTTTGTCTTTAAACATAGAATTTCAATGCTTATATGTTTTCAGGCAAATCTTTTAACAAACTTGCTAAAAGATCTTGGTTTTGTAAAGCTCCACCATAGTTGAATGCTCTTTTGTTTTTGTTTTCTTCTTTGAGAAATTTTTGGTTCAAACTGATGACATAAAACTCTTAGTTTTTAGAAGAGAAAAGAAACTCCTCTAAAATCATCAAAATTCACCTACTAGAAAGCTAGATCTATTGGGACGAGTCAAAGGTCAAAGATGAGTCCTAATAAAGGTTGAAAAGGACTTGTACAATTATAGTTCTACCCTTATTTAAATAATTACAGTCGTGCCTTGACTTGCATATTTATAACTTTGTCATTGTTACGTTTTATAGCAAGATTTATTATTTACACATAAATTTTATATTTATTATTTAATAGTCACCAAAGTGGCTAAACTATGTTGACGTGCATGAATAAATAAAAAGTCAATTATCCATATTATTTAATGAAATGTAACTGTAAATTAAGTGATAGATTATAATTCTTAGAGCATTGTGATTCACCTAAAATGTGAATTAAATTGTACGAGAAAGAAAACATAATGAGAATAAATCAATATTTTTAATCAATTACTTTTGTAAATGTAATGAATATATCTGTTTTTATTAGGAATATTTATTTAATTATAATTGATATTCATTGACATTCAAATTTTGGTTTTATATTGTAATATCCACCTCAAGGAGAACTATAGTATATTTTTAATTGCTTATTTTTAATCTATAAATCAAATTATATATGCTATGAGCATTTACGTATCACTTTTGTAGCTATTTCTATTCATTTGCAAGCTTCATACGTTACTCTTTTCAATAATTTGAATTTTTGTAGACGGTTTGAATAAGTCAATTTTTAAGTAAGTGCTTTAAAACTAAGGATGACAATAGGATGAGCATAGGCCTGGGCAAGCTTGAACACGGACCCAGGACACACAGCTCGAGCCCAAGCTCAAGTCCGATTGGACTCAGGCGGCCCGAAGCTCGATCGAGCCCGAATTGACTCGAACTTTTTTTAAAAAAATTAAAATTCAAAAAACGATGTCATTTTTCCACAAAACCCAATTCGGTCTGAAGCACAAATTTTTTTAAAAAAAGTTTTACCAGACTTTGGGCCTGACCTAGGCTACTTTGCCAAGCTTATTTAGAACTTAACTTGACATTATTAGACGGTCAAGCCCCTATTCTTGTGAATACAAGTAGCAAGGGAAAGGAGTTGTATAGTAAGGCATGAGAACACTCTTAATAGATTAAACATGATGTATATGTGGATAACTATTACTAACAATATTAAGACAACTATTCAAAAATTTTAAAATGCAATATAATATGTAAAGCTTGTGGAAGATCATTTTTGTTTTGCATAATATTGTAACAAGGTTAAAGACACTCAAAATGATAATGGATTCTCTTTTATGGTACAATTTATTTTGAACTTACTATCTTTTAAGTATGGACCTTTTTAAATTAACTACAACATTATGAAGAAAAATGAGATGTTAATAAATTGTTTAATAAGATTATTCATGGGGAAGCAAGACTGGAAAAACAAAGGAGTCATTCCGTTAATCTAGTGCATTAAGAAGCTAATAAAGAACTAAAAGTAAATGTCAACAAGTTTAAGAAGAATAAGTTACATACTGATGTTACACAAGCGAGTCAAAAAGAATCACATGGTAGACAAATGTAAATTGTGTAAGAAAAAGTTAGACATTGGTAGAAAGATTAACTAAAATATAAAGTTATATTCAAAAATAAAGGAATTTCTTAGGATCCAAATTATAAACTTAAATGAGAATTTTCTCTTTATGGAAAATCATATAAAGGCTTCAACTAAAGGCATAGGAACTTATCATTTGATCTTAGGCTTTGGCCACTAAGTAGATCTTCTAAAAACTCTTTATAATATACCTTCAATTTTTAAGAGCTTAATTTATGTTTTAAAGCTTCATTTTATTATGTTTAAAGGACATTTTAGATATATTTGTTTTTTAATTTATTTAACAACACTTTATTTATTATTTTTATTATTCTTATTAATGATTTATAAAATTAAAACTTGATAATAAATTTGCTAAATCTTTGATTATTATTTATGGTAATGTTGGAATCAGATATAATGCATTAGGTAAAGCTTATTTGTGACATAAATGTTTAGGTCATTTATCCAAAGGAAGGTTGAAATGATTAGAAAAGAATGAGACTCTTCCATCTGGGCTTTACTGATCTAAGTTTATGTGTCTATTGCATTAAGAGAAAGGAAACCAAACATAATAAGAAAGTAACCATAAAAAGCACTTAACTTCTTGAGATAATACGTATCAATGTTTGTGGACCCTTTATGCTCTATCTTTTGGTGCAAAAATAATAATTCATTACCTTTATTAATGACTTCTTACAGTAAGGTTATGTAAATTACTTAAGAAAAAATCTCAAGTAGTGGATGCCTTTGAGGTATATATAATTGAGGTTGAAAGACAATTAGAAAAAATGTAAAAATTGTAAGATATGATAAAGGGATTCAAAATATGGGAAACATAAAGGAAAATCTGCTAAGTCTATTTGCAAAGTTTCTTCAAAGATATGACATATATGCATAATATATTAAGTCAAACACTCCTCAATAAAATAGCGTGGAAGAAAGACATAATAAGAAATTAATGAATATAGTTAGGAGTATGATGAATAATTCTTCACTACCTAATTCTTGATAGATTTTTTCTTTTAAAACTATTGTATATTTATTGAACAAGGTCCCTTGTAAGATAGTTCCAAAAACTCCTTTTGAATTGTGGTGCATATTTAGGTTTTGCTAATAGAGGCAAACATCTATAATCCACATATAGGAAATTAAATTCTCGAATGATTAGTGGTTATTTTATAAGTAATAAATCTAAAGGATTTTATGTTTTATTGTCCAAATCATAGTCCTAGAATTGTAAAAACTGGAAATGCTATATTCATTAAGAATGGTGGAGTTAGAAGGAGTAATGAATGATAAAATATAGATATCAAGGAAGTAAAGGTAAATGTTCTTTTATCTATAAAGGCTTCTTTATCCATGGTCATTTCAAATATTGTTCCAATAATTAGTGAAAATTTAAACAACACTGACTATGTCTAAATGAAAGATCAAACCTATAAGGAACTAAATCATAACCATATATTATTTATGAACAATAAGAAATAATACATTTGAGAAGATCTCAAATGAAAATAAAGTTATCTATTTCAAATATATTATATGGTTTATTTATAAGAGTCATATGTTGATATTAGAATCAACAAACATCTAGTTTCATTTTCACAATCCATAAAATGTATAGAGTCTAAAAATGGATTGATTTTATGAAAGATGAATTAAAATTCATAGAAGATAATAAAGTTTAGGATCGTTGAATTTCCAAAAGTTTCTAAACAAGTTATGTGTAGATGAGTTTTTAAAATTAAATGCAACTTAAATGACAATGTTGAATGAGATAAGGCTAGACTTATTGCCAAGGGTTATACTTAGTGTTAGGCATTAATGGAACTTAAGAGGGGATGAATTGAGTGTTGATATAATTTAAACAAAATAGTACTAATTTTGTATGGTAATGAACATAGTTTATAAAAGAAGAAAATATTAAATAAAATAATGAATTTTAACAAAACACTTAAACATTAATGTAAAAAAATAGGGGAAGACACACGTGATTTGATTAATAGTGGTTCGACAAATAACCCTTGCCTACATCCACACCTAAGACTTTTTTTGGAATTTTATTGTAACTTTTCTTTTAAGGCAAAGAATAACCTTTGTACAACATTTTTTCGATAAAGGGAAACCCTTTTACAATCTTCCTTCATGGTGAAAATGAACCTTAATGCCACTTAGAACACCCTCTAAATACAATAAAACACTTTAACAAAATTTTACAACTCAAAATATTAATCTTTATCACTTTGATAATACCAAAGAGGCTCATCATATAAATATGAAATATGCTCAAATGCTTGATAAACACTTAGAAATGTGTGTTTAAGACATCCAAATGTTTTTTTTAAATGAAATAAACAATTAAAAGCTTGTATCTATAAGATTTTGAGACCCCTACTAACTATGGGGTCAAAAATTATCCATTACAATGACTAGTTACAGAGCACTGGTCAACCAGTGTGCATTGAATGCATATGTTTACTAAATGTTGAGACATTGGCCGACCACTAAAGTATATTGCTTGTGTCCCTTAAAGGGACATTGGTCGATCTCACCACTACTATGTTAATAAACTTAACTATTACACTTTCAACTTATATTAGTGAACTACTAGCCTATAGTGGCCGGTTAATTCCTCTAAAAATATTATTTTAACGATTTTAAATGTTCAAGCTTGATTTTTTTAATATCGTTATAGTTAAAACAAATTTCAAAATGTCTTAAAAGATTTTTTGAAAAATCAAGAGACTATCCTTTTAAGAATACAAGCTTCAATACCTTTTAATACATAATAAGACTAATGTAATGAAGAAAAATGAAATGTTTATGCAATCTGAGCCTCTAAGATCATCAAAATGATTAAATATGATTACAATTAACATTACAAAATATAGAACGACCTTGATATGCCTTGATCTTCTTTTGTACTTAACTTAATCCTCTCTTTAATGATTTCAAATTTTAACTTTTTTTGATAAATGTATGAACTATCTTCTTGAGTTTATGGCTACATCTTGTTCTTATATTACTTCTGTTGAAAATAATAAACTCATTAGTAGTACTTATATGTTATTATCATCAAAACATTGATTGGAACCTTCTTTAGGTCAACACTTAGAAAGGTAAGGTCGATTATATATAGGTCTGGCCTGGCCCGGCCCGGCTACAAACTAGGTGGCTCGTGGCCCAGCCTACCTTATATTTGTTAAAGAAAAAACATCAAAAACTACGTCATTTTTAAAATAACATTCGGGCCACAGGCCGATCCTAAAATAACATCCCTAATTATATGGACACATTTTCAACAATCTCAAAGAAAAGATTTATTAAGGATTATAATAAAATTGATGGCTCGATATGATTTACCGTTACACCAAAAGAATGTGGATTGACATGTCTTAAAGGGGATCAAATGGAATATTAAGAGAAAGTATTTATGGACCAACTTGAAGATTTCTCAACAAAAAGTTCAAATAGTGTATAAACTTAAAAAGTATATATTATGTTAAACAAACTTCAAGGACATTATAACAATTTTTTGGTTTTTACGAAAATAATGTTGATTGATGTATATATCAAAAGATTAGTGGAAATAAGTTTGTTTTTTAGTCATATATGTCAATGGCATCTTACTTGCTGCTAATGATTTGGGCATGTTACATAAGAAAAAAAATTTATCTTCGGGAATTTTAAAATGGAAGATATGAGAGACACAACCTAAGTCATTATCATCATCATCACACCCAGTCTGAAGTCCCGCAATGAAGCGGGATCTGGGGAGGTCTGATAGTACGCAGCCTTACCCCTACATAGTAGAGAGGCTATTTTCAGTAGACTCACATGCAAATGTGACAATAAAAGAGTGATGCAGGTTAAAGAGTAAATAAGTAAAACTGACACATTAAAAAAAGTGTAACTAAAATTACAATAAATACATAAATAAATAAGAAATAATAAATAATAAATAAAATATAACTCGACTTTTAAAAATAAAATATATTTTAAAACTAAAATATATATTTGATAGTAATTTATATTTTCTGGGATAGAACACAAGGATTATTAAGAATATCTCATAAAGTTCTATTGAAAAATTTTTAGAGAGATCTAATATGGACCAATATTTAGCATAATTATTCCTGTTTAAAGAGGAAACAAATTTAGTCCTATACAATGTCAAAAAATAATATAGAACGATGGAATCAATTGTTTACACTGTAGATGTAAACAATTTAATATATCTATAAACATGTATAATATCAAATGTTAGTTTTATCGTTTGGGCATATATTAAAACAATCCTAGAATTGTTCATTAAAAAGATACAAAGACAGAATTGAGATACTTACAAGAAACAAAGAATTATATGCTCGGGTATTCAAAGTCCGATTATTTAGAAGTGATTAGATACCTAGATTCATATTTTTGTGGATGTCTTGATACAAAAAAGGCTATATTTGATTATTTGTTTCTTTTAGCAAATAAAGCAATATAATAAAAGGGTGTTAAGCAATTTATCATTGTTTCATCCATTACGAAAGTAAATATTATAATATGTTTTGAAGTTAGATTTCATGCATTACAATATGTTCTGAGCCTCTAAGATCATCAAAGTGATTAAATACGATTATAATTAACACTACAAAATATAAAATGACCTTGATGTGCCTTGATCTTCTTTTGTACTTGACTTAATCTTCTCTTTAATGATTTCAAATTTTAACTTTTCTTGATAAATTTATGAACTATCTTTTGTTTATGGCTACATCTTGTTCTTATATTACTTCTTTTGAAACTAATAAACTCATTAGTAGTACTTATGTGTTATTATCATCAAAACATTGATTGGAACCTTCTTTAGGTTAATACTTAGAAAGGTAAGGTTGATTATATGTAAGTTTCGCCCGACCACAGGCTAGGTGGCCCATGACCTCACAGGCTAGGATAAGTCGATCTGTGACCCAGCCCACCTTATATTTTTCAAAGAAAAACGTAAAAAACGACGTCGTTTTTAAAATAACGTTCGAGCCACGGGCCAAGCCTAAAGTAACATCTCTAATTATATGGATACATTTTCAACAATCTCAAAAAAAGACTTATTAAGGATTATGATAAAATAGATGGCTCAATATGATTTAGTGTTACACCAAATAAATGTGAATTGACATTTCTTAAAGGGGATCAAATGGACTATTAAAACAAAGTATTTATGGACCAACTTGAAGATTTCTCAACAAAAAGTTCAAATAGTGTGTAAACTTTAAAAAAAATATTATGTTAAACAAACTTCAACGATATTGTAACAATTTTTTTGGTTTTTAGGAAAATAATGTTGGTTGATATATATATCAAAAGATTAGTGGAATAAGTTTTGTTTTAGTCATATATGTCAATGATATCTTACTTGCTGCTAATGATTTGGACATATTACATAAGAAAAAGAATTTCTCTCCAGGAATTTTTAAATGAAAGATATGAGAGATTCTGTGATAAACCACAAGGATTATTAAGAATATATTATAAAAGTTATATCAAAAAAATTTTAGAAAGATCTAATATGGACCAATATTTAGCAGAATTATTCCTGTTTAAAGACAGAACAAATTAGTCCTATACAATGTCAAAAAATAATATAGAACGAAAAGAGATGGAATCAATTGTTTACGCTGCAGATGTAAACAATTTAATATATCTATAAACCTGCATAATACCAAATGTTAGTTTTTATTGTCGGGGCATATATTAAAACAATCCTAGAATTGTTCATTAGAAAGATGCAAAGAAAGAATTGAGATACTTCCAAGAAACAAAGAATTATATGTTTGGGTATTCAAAGTCCGATTATTTAGAAGTGATTAGATACTCATATTCATATTTTTTTTAGATGTCTTGATACCAAAAAAAACCTAAATTTGGTTATTTGTTTCTTTTAGCAAATAAAGCAATATGATAAAATGGTGTTATGCAATTCATCATTGTTTCATCGATTACGAAAGTAAAGATTACAATATGTTTTGAAGTTAGATTTCATGCATTATGGCTATAAAATTTTATTTAAGGGCTTTGTTAGTACGTAGTGGGTTCCTTATTACGTACCCCAGGGTCCCGTGAAAGGATAAAAAACGAAGGTAATGCGGAATACCTGGATTTCGGTTCCATCTCTGATTCCGATGCCGATTCCGAGCTCCAAACGTCTCCAAATCTCCCGGGGCCTTTAGTGGAAAGTGCTCACCGACTCACGGGCAAGGCCTTTTTATAGTTTCCTCAAGTTCAGAGCTTCCTTAACGGGTCAGGAACCTTATGCTCGTGAACGTTCTCTCTGAGTAACTGTAGGAGACCTTACCTTTATACAGCTTCCATATCGGGCTTCCCCATTACAAGGCCGATATGGACCCGGTCCATACTAATCGGGACCCATTTTTCACCCGGACTTCAACCCATTAATCTAGATCATTTATTGGGTCACTTTATTATCTTTATCAGGATCAAATGACATAACTTAACCGATAATTAATTTAAAAACCAAATTAAAATTAATGTTTGCCCAACTTTATAAGACATGGACAAAATTGCCCCTAAGGACAAAAATGTCTAACAATCTCCCCTTTGGACAATCATTTATTGCAGTAGACTCTAGTTTAAAAATAATTTTAAAACCCGGTTAAGCCACACTACTATATAGTCGACTAAATTTTGAAAACAAAACATTTGATCCAAAGATAATGAAAGCCCATCATTCTGTCCCGCAAGGCTTTCAGTACCGAAAAGCGTCAGATACATGTGTCCTGTGTGACACAGATACAATATAATCATGAATACCTAATACCCTACTAACATGAATGGGAAAATGGAGTGTGGCAAACTACGATGATACCTTTATGATCTAAATTGTATCATCTTCGTTTGTAGGTCTCTCGATTTCTCCAGCTTTATGCTAAACTGCATGTGCTAAACTGCATTAGAGAAATCTTGTTTTCTCTCACCAAATGCTAAACAACATTAGAGAAAGCGTTTATGTTCTCCAACTGAATGCTAAACTGCATTAGAGAACCTTTATGGGATTGAAAACTTATATCCCCCTATGTCATTTCAAACTTTATAGCTAGCTATTTCAAACTGTATGCATCTAAATGACATAGGCACAAGGTCAATCTGTATATATACCCAATGACCTTCAAATGCTTAAGATTGACACAAATCTTAAGACTTTCATATGTACTATGACAATGTATGATGACTCTTAATACTGAGGATAAACGATGATCATCTTTATCAGTAACCATCATACAATCATAATACTTCAAAATGTACAAATGTACATGGAGCAAACATAACGATCCCCTAACAGGCAGTGTCTTACGACATCAAAAAACCCATACTGTATACTTGTGTTACAAACACAAGTGGGTGAAGTCCTTTAGTTAAAGGATCAACTCACAATTTCTCAGTTCTTAAATGCTCCAAACCTTATGTCACTTTTCCGTGTCAACACCTTATGATCAACTAATTGATCTTTAACTGTTATGACCCTGTGATATTCTTCGTTGTCATTAAACAACACTATAAGAAGAATACTACAGTGAAACCAAATGGGTCTAGCCTCTGAATGGACCATAGACCACTTAGAAATTAAATTTCTGAGTTAAACCGTCTGCGAAGCAGCCTCTTAGCATGCACTCTGCATGCCTAGTTGAGGAAGTTACCCGTGTCTCTGTGACACACTTCTACAACTATGTACCATTCTGTAAACTTAAACCGCAACCTTAGGTGAACTTTCGATCATCCGAACACATAGCTAACTTTAAACCTGAATTCCCTATGAGGTTTAGTCTGTTGACTTTACTATATGTCAATAAATAATCCTTGATTCCTTCAAGTATCTCAATACTCACTAGACTGCATTCCAAAAGTCTATAACTGGATTAACCAGATATTGACCAAACAGTTAATGCAATGTCCTATCTAGTACATAGCCCAGCATACATTAGGCTATCCGCCATACTAGAATACGAAACATTCCTCATAATCTCTCTCTTCACTTTATTCCTTGAATACTGTGTCAAAGATTATCTCTCCCTATGAGAGACAGGTGTTACGACAGGTTTATTGTCAACCATATTAAACCTTTGTAACACATACTCAATGTATGCATTCTTTTGAGAGATCTGATGAGTGTTGAGATATGTCCTGGTGAATCCCAATACCTAGGACAGAAGATGCTATACTAAGGTCTTTATATCAAGGTTCTTGACCAAAAATTGCTTATCCTCATACAACATGACCAAGTGTCTTGATGTGAGCAATTTACCATCCTCATGCAGTAGTAGGAAGATAATTTGCTCCCCTTAACTCCCCTCAACTTCATAGTACAGGCATCCTTTCACTTTATTTTTCAAGAAGCCGGAAGAGGCCATAGCCTTATCAAAAGTAAGGTATCACCTTCAGGAGGTTTATTGTAAACCATATATTGATTTGCATAACTCACAAACCATGTCAGTACTGTCTGGATCCTGGGGCCCTACAGATTATACCGTATAGACCACTTTATAAAGGTTTTATTCAGGAAGATGGTTATGACAACCTTCTGATGTAACTCTGTATCATCATAAGCTACAATTGCTTTTATCACTGGAAAATGTATCATTCGAGGATACGAGAGAAAAGGTAACACAAAGTTAACCTTTTCCCCTGAGTGAACCCTTAGGCAATCGAGCGAGTCCATAAATCGTCGAACTTTATCCTGAAATCCTTTAGGTCTTAACTTTATTTATAACTGACGAGCTTGCAGTTCCTGATCCAAATCAACTAGCTCCTAGACCTTACTATGCTTCATGGCTTGCATTTCGTCATTCATCGCATCCCACCATACATCCGCATTGGGTCTAGAAACAACTTCTGTAAAAGTAACTGGACTGTAATGTGTCTAATAACATAGTCCAGTACACCTAACAGACTATGTTGTCAGATGAGATAGCAGATCGTCTCACTCCAGTGGATTTACTTAACTGTATTAGATCTTGTACCCCCAGGAATCCCTTTTTGTACAGGTATGGGTTCTTGTTCCTGTACAGGTATGGTACAAAATTCTAGATCCGTCGGATCTAACTGTATGAGTAGTGGATACGAGATAACTGTAGTATCCACCCTGCTATCATCCGAAAGGTCAAAAGACCCACCATCGTCATAGACATAGTATTCCAATAACTTGGTTGTTTGTGATTCCACTATTCTGGCCCCTCTTTATCTACAGTAAAATCTGTAGACGTAAAGTGGATGAGATCTTTACTAAATAGCAATGAAGAAAACGAGTATGCAATATTTCTTTATAAGGATTATCCGACTGATCCTACTGAGGTAGGTTAGCCCTTTACACGATTGTGTGCAAGGCTGAGTCCTTCAGTTTCTAGATAGGTAGATTAGTTATGTTCTACATTGACTTCTTGAAGTCCTTTAGGGTGCAGTTTTGCTTTTCAGCAACACACCATTTTGCTCAGAACTACTCGACATAGTGAACTAAGTCATTATTCCAACTAACATCATATATCTGGCAAACAGACCTTTTAAAGTCCTGAAACATCATGTTTGCCATGATATTCTCCTCTATGGTCAATATGACTATCTTGATAAATTTTTCCAACTGGTTCTCAACCTTCAGACTTTAAGTAAGAACACATGACTTTGATGGAAATAATCACCAAGAAATGTCAGAATACTTTCAGAATTGCAGAATGCAATTGTATGAGGTCTACCGAAATCTTTATGTATCAGACTCAACAAGTTAGAAGTATGAGTTGACCCCATTGTCCTTATTAGTCAACTTACCCTTGTGATCGTCAATACATGTTCCAGATCACCTTAATCAAGAATTGGAAAATGCTTTCCTTAATCAATCTCCCAACCCTAGCTCTGGAGATGTGGCTTAAACTTTTATGTCACGCTATGTATGACTTCTCATTCATCAGGTCCTTCATACCTTGTTTAGCATGATACGAAGAAGTATATATATAATTCGGGATAAGACACATTCTATACAAACCATATGACAAGAAAGTTGTATCTTTATGTTTTGCATTAAACAGCAACTGTGAAACAGAAGTATTAAATGCAAAACGTTAACCTTCAGTGTCCTTAATTGATCAAAAGATCACATATAAAATGTGTCGTGTAAACCCTATGAACCTTACTATAAATTTTAGTACATACACCCCTTTATAGGTATTACTTCTATCTCTTCATTGCTGTGAACCATCAGTTCCTTACTCCCCTTATTTGGCTTTATCCTGGATATGAACTACTGCATTATGAGACCACCTTGATTAGATGTTCCACTAAATAGTCACTTATACTTAATGAGACTATCGCAAATTCATAATTGATAAGCCAAAGAATAGCCTGATGATCTTAGTCTTCCCTTTTAAAACTCATATTTCTGATTTCTTTATGCCCAAAGGACCTTTACCAGAACTGGTTTGACTAGCGTCGGCATGTGGAGAAGATTTGAACTTCTACCTTTGAACTTCATGGGCTTCATCTTTGTCTTTCCTTAAGCTGCTTCGAGGACTGTAGGAGTAACAACTTGAGTTTCTCCACCTCAGCAACACTATGGAATATCAAAGTGTTGAAGTCTCAATATCTTCACCTACTGTGAAAATAAACTATTCTTGATAAGTACTCCATTACTCCCCTTTTCCTCTGTATACTTTATAGAGAATAATACTTTCATCAAGGTACTTGTTTCAATACCGGATGAGACAGTGCACATCTGGGAGACTTTATCAAGAAACTTCTTCGCTATGCCTACGTCCGGAAGTCCACCTTGCAGATGGTTAGGTATGGATTTCTTAATGGTTATCAGATGTAATCTGTTAGACCTATCTTAGGCTTAATAGGTTGCTTTATGAGCTGTCAAGCTCATGGATGTAAGTGGAGATGGCTTACCCGTCCGAATGGCCATTTGAACTACAACTATCTCCATAACCTTCAAAACATCCTCCGTCCAATTCTCCGTCTAATTCCTTATATTGAACCAGCAAGGGTTTCAATAGTGACACTGATTTGGTTAACTGGAAAGGTGACTTGATGATAATCTTTAATTCAGCACTAATGTAGGACAACAACGATACTAAAGCCATTAATAGTATCTTTCCTGAAAATCCGATCACACATATTATGAAACACCTTTGGGCTGAATACATAATATATGCAATTAGACTTCTACACATAAAAGCGATCGGAGTATAAACTATCAACTCCCCTGACACTACCACCTTTGGGTGAATAGATCAATTGAGCAACAGTCTTCCTCCATCTAATGCCTTATGGACATCTCAAAATTTTATGTAAGGTCAACACCTTTGGGCATAATAACCAAACATAAAACCAGAGACATCCCCCAACATAAAAGCAAAACAATTCAAAATACTGACTTGAAAGGCCACTTTGGTGACTACATTCTCATCAGCATCCAAAAAGTCCGCAAACACAAGGGATACATCTTTATGTCATCCTCACATTCTTTATGGGGATACTGTGTGTGACAATGCAACCTCAATAAATGCTAAAACTCGAATGCACAGTCTTATTGTCACACACACGTGATGAAGACATTCTTCAAAAACTTTATTTGAGACCTTCTTAAAAGAAAAATCTCAGTTGAGTGACTATCGTGCGGCACCGGATACTGAACCGACCTCCTAAGACACGAGAACTTCATGTGTCTTCCTTATGGCAAGTTCATTGCACGAAAATTCTCTCAAAAATGGCTTCATAATGTATTAATTCCTATTTCCATTGAATTATCATGCAATTCCGATCACTGAAAATGAGACTCAAGACACGAGACCTCATGTATCTCCCTCATACGTAGTTCGAAGCATGAAAATTCAATCAAAATCGGATTCAGAAAACCTTAATTCATTTTTCTGGAGTTAAACTTTAATTTATTACTAATGTAATAAATCCAGAAAAATAGAAAAAGGTTACTTTATAAATTT
>JAOQMQ010000002.1:11696514-11712380 GCA_027563845.1 Erythroxylum subrotundum | reverse complement strand
GTTGGCCCGCTTCGGAATATAGCGGAGTTAACTTCTCGACAATGGAGTGTCTCTTTTGTTCACTCGGTTAGGGAGACGGATAGACTTGCCGATGGTCTCGCCAAGATGGCGACTGAACGCATTGGAGGCGTCTGCAATTTTACCACCTGTCCAAATGGTTTGCAGCACATCCTTGAAGATGATCGAACTGGAGTTCCGCAGCAAAGGATTTCTAGATGATTGAGTTAGCCATTGAGTTAGCTTTCCTTTGTAACCAAAAAAGAAACTAACGATACCAATAGATGATGAGTTGGAAATGTTATTCAATTGTAAGTAAGCAGAAACTAAAAGGGGTCGGAGCTGAATGCTGATGGGGAGGTAGGTACATCGATTAGTTATTCATATCAAGAGCAAGGGAAACCCTCAATTTGAAAACAGCAATATATACATTGAAATAATCCCAGACTTGATATAAGTATGACATTGGAGAATGCAATTTCAATCTACAACTTTGGCTTTCACGGCTATGCCCCTTAAGTCTGAACAATGATTACAGGGGTAACAATAAGGGGAAAGAAAATGGATTTTGAAATCCCATAAATGTTTAATTAGGCCTCAGCATACAGGAACTTTTTACTACACAGTAAAATTATCTCTACATCAAAACTCAGAAAACTGGCATGTCTTGATCTTCCGTGAGGAGACATTGTCAAGAAACTTTATCAATTCCTGCCGTCCTTTTCAAGAAAGATGTACAAGATAGACAAGGACGTGGCTCGACGACCAAAGAAATGCTGATACTGCAATGGTAATATTACTCTATGGCAATAGTCAAAAGCCCCCCACAGGCAAACCTAAATGTGAACCAGAACTACAATGGAGCTTTGTGATCAGCTGCCTCACACAAGATTCGTTAAGACCACCATGATAACTTACTTGACGTTTTAAGAGCTATAAAGTGTATTCATCTTGATCCTCCATCTCCTCAAGGATAACATATTTCGCATCAGCATATGACTTGGATGATCCAAGAGACTCATCTTCACTTATTTGACCCTTTTGTAACTTTTGGTATCTGAACACGGACAATAAAAAGTAAACCAAAATTGGAGCAGTTCACAATATTTAGTTTTAAGAGGTAGAGGAGCTCATTATAGGATGTTACAACAAAGAAATCTACAAAATAAGCAGTTATAGCAAGAGATTTTCACAGGAAAAACTGGGTTAAGTGGCGAGGTGTAGGAGGTTTACAAGATAATGACCAAGAACTTACTTGTACCAATTGAATAAACTGACTCCAGCCATAATAGTGAGAAGACCAACTCCTTTCAGCCAGGTAAATTCATCGTGAAAATAAAAGACTGCAACCTGAATATTGATGGATTGTCATTAAGAAATGAAATTATATAAACACGTCTGAAAATTTAAAAAGAGAACTGACAATTCAAGTAAAAAGGAAGCAGGGAAATCATAAATGATTTCTATCACACTTTAGAACAGTCATTCCAATCATCAGATTTGAAGATTAAACACAGCGAGGTTATCAACTGATACAGTGGTTATGTCAACAGACTCAAAGATGACTGCTTCTAAAAAGATTTTACCATAAAGAGAAACATATATGCAACCAGGTAGGGAGGAACTATGAAATGAACCAGAAGGCCAACAACCTGTAGGTAAGATGTTCTAGAGAAAGATCATACCACTATGGTCACCGCCTCCTTAACAACACCAGCTATTGTCACTGTGACAGCACTGGTTACTGAAACAAGAACATATTCCGTCAAAACCTGCAATAAACAGGCCAGGTTATTCCTTTAATAGTAATCGGATATAGTGAAATTATGCTATGTAATTCCAGTGCGAGAAGCTTGTCAACTGATATGGTCTTCAGACTTAAGTCCTTGAAAATGCAAAGTCACTGTCCCCTCCTATTTCCACAGACCTCAAAATGAAACCCATAAGCTCAAAATTAAAAAAAACAAAAACAAAAACAAAAAGAAGAAGATTCAGCCCAGATTCCTACCATGAAAAATGCAAGTGATCCACCAAAGAACATCAACAGGCAACTCCTGGCAATATGCCACGAACTATCAAAATAACTGCTCCTTTTAAATTCAAGCCATGGGTCAAATATTAGAGACAGCAGAGCAGTCAACATTGCCATAACCGGTGTCACATAGCTCATCAATGTAAGGGGATTTTTCAAACCTGAAAAGAGACCAGATCAGCACTTTCATAATGTTCAACAATATGAACTAGCTACAGAAATTATTTCAATACTCCATTTGGTTCTTGGAATTAGAATTACAATTGGAACTGGGATTCCAGTTTTAGTGCATGGAATTATACCAACTTTATAGTGATTTGGTACATCAAGAGACCAGTCAACCCAACAGCTTAAGTTGTTGGGCGAGACTCAAGAATGAATCATATATTATCTAATATGTATTTTGCTCACACGAAAGTTTGGACAAATACAGTAGATCATTATAATATCCTAATACAACCCCTCACATGAAATATGGACAAAAACAACAAATCCAAATCCCCCAAAACTAGAACTTCTTGGTCTCACGAGGCTCTTATACCTTGTCAAGAAACCATTCGACTTAAAAGTTTAAGCTGCTGGATGAGATCAAAGAATGAATCATATATTTTCCAAAATGGTGAAAATTGGATTGTTCAGAGTTGGGAGTCCCTTTCTCCAACCCTAAGAATTGAAATTTGTCAACAATAACTCTCTCTCAATTCCTTGGAATTGGGTGAACAATTGGAATTCCAATTGCGCGTGATAGACAACAACGAAACTGAAATCTATAAGTCCAATTGTGAGATCCCAAATGCATCCTATGTGCACAGATTACCAGACTAACAGAGAATCCAAGTTTCAATTGGGTAGAAAACAAATTACCACATGATTTTTGTATTAGGTTCCTTTTTTGTTTCTGGTGTTTTAACAAGAATGCCTCTCTACAGAGCCTTACGTATCAGGGCTGTATCTTTTACATGGAATTGCATATGCAACTGGATGTACATACTAGATGATATCAGGAGCATGCTGGGGATAGGGCCCTAACAAAATGAAGAAGGAAGATGCGGGCACTAGGAAACTGTGTCCTTCCCACTCATCCAGGCAAATAAGTTTTCATTTCATTGTTCTCTCTTCAAATCCCTCTCCTCTTTTCATGATACTTTGATATCATTGTTCTCCTCAAGACTTACCTAGTCCATTTTACCTTATTTCTATCCTCACCAATTTCATGTCATTGTCCTCTCTCCAAACTCCTCTCCTCTTTTCATGCCGACAATGATGTCATTGCTCTTCATAACTTGTCTTCCCACATTTCACCTTTTCTATAAGAGCCAAAATTAAGTGGAGGACAAAACCATAATTCCCCTAGCAGTTTTCTGTCATATAATTCCAGTTAACAGAAGAGTTTGTTTCAACAGAATTTTTAAGTAGAAAAATGAATCTAATGGTTTGGGTGGAAAATGGAATTGATGATTTAAGAACTAAGGAACTCATTTTATTTCCCTTACAACTGAATATTCTGACTGGTACATTTCAATACAGCAGATTCCGCACTTCAAGCCAAAATTACAGACACCTAGTGAGGTTTTGGATAATCTAATCAATGAAACATCAGATCTCCTTTTCTTATCTATGCCCTGACAACAAGTTCGTAAGGAAAAAGTTTCTTCCCAGGAAGTAATTATGCAACATATACCCAAAAGAACAGTTTCCATGTTTACGAAGTAAAGTGATATGGTCTTTCTTCTGTTGAACCTCTTGACAAATTTAAAACACAGATTTGATAAATTCATGGCAGTCATATTAAATTTCACTTATTAAGAGCACAGTTGCAAAATGAAATAAATATGAATGCATAAGTAAAACAAATGGAATTGACTATTATTAGAACTAGTAACCAATTGCACCTACCATAGACTTCTTTCTTTTTGTCAGAGTTGGATCACCATACATCACCACAATGAAGATCACATTCCATGGTGCAAGGAAACGAGGAAAAAGAACAGTGAGATCAACAGATTGTGAAATATCAGAAGCTTTCAAAAGTCTGACCAAGTCTTTTTTAACTCTTTTCCTCACATTAAACAAAAAGGAAGAAAACGGATCATACCTGCAGAAGAATTTGAGTCATAGTCCAGCGAAATCCAGACATGACAGCAGCAAGCATAACAAATATAAAACCCCAAAGTTCAAATTCTGTCTCCTTTGCAACTGTTTACCAGTTTGAAACATGAAGGAAAACTTATAATAAGAATATGGAACAAAAAAATTCTAAAATTTCTTAGTAGGAAGAATAGTGATGAGATGAAATTTGATACAGTATGAAGAGGTATATACATCATCATTAGCACCACCAATTAATTGAATCTACAACACAAGAATATGTTGATACTTCCTATCCACATAAAAAATTACTCCTATTTCCCTATCCTCCCCACTCTCAATGAAGGCGCAAAAACAAATAACTATACAAACAAGAAGGTGCTCAATAGGCTATAAGAATTGAGACAAGTTTATTGACTAAGGTCATCTAAAAAGAAATGTGCCACTAATATGTAACATGAGATCGGCAGCTGCATGCTGAGCACAAATATCAAGTTAATAGAAGCCTTGCAGCTACAAGGCAAGCCACCTGGAGATTGTGTAATCATTTGCATAAGTACTCTGCATATAATGTTAGCAGAAGTCATTCCACATAATACTACAGATTAATTCCATTTTATAACTATTTATTGTTGAAATATCTTACATGCATCTAACTTGAGGAGATGATGCTTGGCTCAGAATTCTATTTCAAGATCTCCAAAACCAAAAGCAACTCCTCTTATTAACATCATAGCATAGACTACCCACTTCATGACAATGCTTGGTTAACAAATCTAACTTCGGAAAATATAATTCAAGATCTCCAAGAAGAATTAAGCACATAAAATGTAACTTATTGAATGCAACAGCCTCCTTCTTCTCTCATCCCAAAATTCCCCTATGTTCTGTGACTATGTCCACAAGGTTTATGTATAAAAACTAATCAGTGTAAGGCTTGTGAAGATTAGAAACAAAACCAAATAAATGCACACAGCTACTAGGAAGCTATTGAGAATCTATGAATCTGCATACCTGTCAATAAGATTCCTACAGAAATTATCACCATGATACCTAGAAGTTTAATGCTCGGAGACTCCAACCTTCAACAAAAGCTTAACAATAAGTGGCATATCACGTAAAGTTATCACATTTTATTGTGACAATCATATATCAAGCACTGAACAATAAATAGATAAAGCCTTGAAATAACAGACGTATGAAATAAATGTCAAAAGCATTGTTAATTGCATAAGACCCATTGACGTCCTTTTCTCAGTAATTTAACATGTAAGTGGGTAAATATCCCTCACAGGAAACTGATGTCAGCATAAAGTTGTCAAAGGGAAATGATAAAAACATAAGCTGCTACACTGCCTAACAGATTTCAGAAAACACATCTCAAAGCCAATAGCAATGATTATCTCAGATGTCCTGAATGTAGTAATAGTTGTTAAATATCAGAGACATAGCATTCACTCTACTTATCTTATCTTCCCAATCTGACTAAAAAGTAGAAAACTTATGGTATAGTAGGATAAAAAGAATGATCCTTGAAGTATTCTGCTTCTAGTTACAATATTGTTTTTATTCTTCTATTGAAAAATATTCCAGGATTAGTTGGGTGAAGATCTACGTGTATCCCACTTTTGTATATGGTTATCCACAAAGCCCCATTGCATCTTCAAAAGATAATCAGGAAACAGCCAACCCACTAACTTTCCCCCTTCCCTGACTGCCCCCTCGGTGATCATCACCACAAAGAAAAATAAACTGGGAAAAGAAGAAAATAAAATTGATCCTGAACTTTACCATCTAAAGGAGGCTCCCCTTATTATCAATATCCTAAATCCCATAGTAAGAAGAATTGCCTTTATGTTGAAAGGTACGAGATTGTTTCTTAGATAATCACCTTTTGATTAGTAAGCAATCTTTCCTAGTCAGAAGAAAACAAGAAGACTTCTTATTGTCAACAAAAAAGAAGAACACAGAAACCAATAGCAACCCGGAGAACAGTATTGGCAGGAGAGCTATATGTGTTAACATATGTTAAGGCAAAGCACATATGTCATCCATTGGAAAAGAAGTTAAATGGAGGAGAAATTTTCACCTGAATGCAAAAGCAAAAAGAAGGAGAAATATGGGAGCTGCAGATTTACACTGCATATGCGAAAAACAGATTTGAAATCATGACGACAATTTTATAGAAGGCAGAGAACAACAGAGCATATGCAAAAACCAGACTTCACGTTGTATATCCAATGACATATGAGGAAAATAACTAACCATCGTGGCAAATGTAACAGAGATGAAAACAAGGGATGCATTGCTCAGGTTAACATCCAATGCTGTTGCAAGAGCTGTTGGTACAACTGCGAAAGGCAAAGTCCATCTGTAGCATTAGTTGATAGAAAAGTTAATTAAGCTACAAAAGAATTCATAGAACAAGAAATAAGAGATAAATAAAACTTTAGAAATAGTTTCTAGTAAGAACATTAATCTTTAGAATAGTAAGCTACGTACCACATCAAACACAGTAGACAAAAAGGGGGTCAGCAAGCTAGTTTACAAAGAATAAATTCATTAATTTCCTAACCCTTATGTGACTATCGTGCCTAAAGTTCCGATTGTTTTTGACATCACAAACATAGTGACGGCTTTAACATGTTAACCAGTAATTAACCATGTAGATTGAGCAAGAAGCCTATCCACTCCCCAGGTCACCCATAGCCTACTGACTATCTGGGTCTGTACTGCCTAACGAGAGCTCAAACTTGTAACTGAGGAAACATTCACCTACTAGCAGTCCATAAAGCCACTCTCACCAGAACAAAACCACTTGCCCACCAAAACTGGAAACTTTTATTTCAATGAGAGACAGTTTTAACAATCTAGCTTTATTTAAACCAATTTTTTTAAGAAAAAAGATTGGAGCAAATTGCCACTGAAGGGAAGTTCCTCAGTCTAAATAGGGAAGGACTATGCTGTATGACATATTGTACTATGGGCATCTTTTGTCGGTTATGCTCTTAACAGAGAAGCAGTTTAGAAGTTCGAACAGCATAGTTGCTACTAGGACTATATATAGGGTAGGTCTATGCTGTCTGACATATTGTACTACGAGCATCTTTGCCAGTTATACTATCAATGGAGAAGCAGTTAGAAGTTCGGACAGCATAATTGCGAGCAGGACTATGTTGGTGCATCTGAAGAGCTATTAAGGAAAAGAACTGTTTATTCCTGATTATGAAGATATAACTTCTTATGGTAGAAGTTCTGCTCCTTGATATTGTCTAAACATACAAGGGAATGAGTTAGGAATCTTGAAAACCATCATTCTGTTTATATCAAATAAAAATTGTTTTCTAACAAGCAAATTGTGTTATCCTATATTATGCAGCATGAAATCTAATTTCATATTTATCAGGCTGAAAGGACGTATATCTGTTTTTCTTTTTCAATTTCAGTCTAATACACAAAGTTCAACGCTAGAAGCTCCATCAAGCTATGCTCCAATTCCAAAAACTTAAAACTTGAGTTGTGAACACATTCAAGTGCATCTTTAAAGATTTAACAAGATATAAATAGAATTAACCACCATTAAACATTTGTGGAAAAATATAACAAAATAAGTCGGCAAACGAGAGGAGCTAATAAAAGAAACTACTGAGTGGAAGAGGTACCTCTCACAAAATAATCCTTCCAAGACATAGCAACAGTGGGTTGAAATCTATGAGACCAATACCATGTAATTGCCCTTGACAAACCAGCTTGCATTGCAAAGTGAACCGTGTTCATTAATAAGGGAGCTGGGAACTTTCCTAAATCATCCCCTAACAAAGTTTTGTTGTACCTATAGAAACCAGAATATGGTTCAAAATAAGGAGAGAAAAAAAAAAAGGATAACGCCGATACCAATTACTAAAAGCAGGTATAAGTATGGTTATTGAATAACTTACAAGGTTAAAAATGTGCTGAAAGTGTACCACATAAGTATGAAAAACAAAGTCTTCAACACATCCGCAGCAGAGATATGGGTTTTAGACAAATGACGGCTGCTAGAAGTAGTTTCGGCAGCAGTACCAGTGTTCAACGAGGAGCGCATCTCAGCCTTAGAATATCTGTTTTCCACTTCAAAAGGGACATACTTCTCTTCATCATTTTCTCTGACATGTCCATCCTCCATATGATCCATGTTACTACCGCCACTCAAGTGCATTGTTTTATGAATTTGTGAAGAAGGCAAGGGAACTATAGATCAGAGTCAACAAATGTTGGATCCAGAATTACTAGCAAATGATGTTGAAATCGGAATTAGTTGTAGACGGTGAATTCCAACTTGCAAAGACGGAAGGATGCAATCAAGACTATATGTTTTTCTTTAAGAACAACAGTGCACCACCGTTATCATCATCGTGGTCATCTCTTTCTGTGGTTTCTCTGTAACATAAAAATTAAAAAAAAATCAATTCCCCGAAGAGGACTTAAAGTTAATCTATCTAAACCGAAAAACGGAAAGATTTCGCAAAGCAAAAAAGGCAGACAAAATGTCCCGCACAACATTAAATCATCAAAACCGTCAAATGAAATACAAAGTGATAACTTCATGGGAGCTTGATGATGAGAGATGAGAAGTAAATCCATAGGCATATTAAATGTTGAGAATCTACAGATGCCATTAGAAATGAACAATAAAATTGCTGACCTCGTCAATAAGCTGACTTTGAAACTTGAGATCTGTTTGCGATATGTGTCTGCTGCTTACCCGTTAGTAATTTACAACAACAAACACAAATACGATTTCTTTTTTCTCTGGTTGTTGTGTTTACTTATTTACAGTTTGATTTGATTCCTCGCGACAGCAAGCAAGGCAACCAGATCTCGTTGTTTGTTTTGTGGCAATTCACTTTACGTTTCTACATTTTTAAATAATTATATTAACTAGCAATCAAATTTTAATTTGTTAAAAATATGTCTTTTAAGTTTTAACATTAATAATGTGAGTTATATCATAAATTAAACTCATTTTATAATTGTTGATATTAATTAATATAAAGCAAGTAAATATTATTATTTAATAATAATTGATAATAATAAGATCTAGTTTGGCAGCATCGATTTATTTCAGTTGGGTTGGTATTGGTAAAGCTGAATCTTGAATCTTAAGAAAATTCATGTCTACTCAAACTTCTATTCGGAGCCAACCACTCCAGATTCAACATTGATTCGTTGAATACTCGATCTACAAACAGAAAAATAATGTCCTTCCTCCTTTAACGGGGCCTTTTTTTTTTTTATTCGAGAAAATTTGATAGATGAACTAAACGGACACACCTTTTCAAGGCCTCAATTGGCGTATCACCCTACAAGCGGACTAAGCGAGCACACCTCATCATCGAGGGCCCAACTAGTTCTCCACCAGGTAAAACTCCAGCTATTTCAGGCTCTTACAAAAAGGGCTAGCATGGAATCAAATCTGAGGCTTAATCGAAGCCAAACTTCGCTCTCAACCATCAAGCTACACCCCTTAAGGGCCTTTTTTTTTTTTTCTTGCTCAAGCGTAACTTAGAAAAGTTGGAGGTGATCAAGTGAACCATCTTTACATAATTTGTTCGCATTAGATCATGTTATTTGGTTGTTCACATTTTGTTTTCCAGCCGAAGCATTTCTTACTTGGCTTGCAATCTGAAATGTTAACAGTATGATGATGGCAATGTTCAGAATCGACGCAACCTATCAATTTGTGGTATGTTAAATCTGATGAATTATATTATTTTTATCAACTTTCCAACATGGGATTCTTTTTATAAAGCTAATTGAAAGGAAAGGGAACCTTCTGCCAGTCGACTAAGCAATGTGAATGCAGGGACTCATCCTTCTTTCTCGACTCCAAGTTTGCTTGTATTGACAATGACACTCTCGTCTATCTGATATAAATCCTTTCCTTATGCTCATCATCCAAGCCCATCAAATCATCAGGACACTTGCTTAGAGTACTCAAGACTCAGAATAATGCCCAGGGTTGGAGGGACTTGCGGAGAATGAATGATGATGATCTAATTTTTGGGTTGAGTTATAAGGTTTAGGCATGCAGTCTGTACTTTTCACTGCATAAGAAATTCTTGGATGTACAGCTGATTCTAGATCACACGAACATGATACAACCAGTATTTCTTGTAAGCTCTGCAGGAGGCTTATAATGAGGCCATATTAAGAACTTAGATCAAACTTTTTGGGGTTGAAATGTATCATATGCTAAATTTAGGAAGCCATACTTTTAGCATACCATGTTGGGAGATGGTGACTGTAAAAGCATAGTTACATATCTTGTTTTTCAAAATTTAGTTATTTCGGAGGGTGAGCAAAATGGTATAATTGTCGAGAAATAACTAAACAATTTGAACATTGCCAAGTGCTATATACTGTAACCAGATCACTTAAAGGACATGATCAATCATCACATCTAATATCAAATTTGGAATGGAACTAAATATAGGTCACTACTACTAACATTTAAAAGCTTTAAGAGTAAGAAAGTAGAAAGGTACAGCATATTGTTCGCAATCAATGTGAAATTCAACGAAAGAACATCCCGATGCCAAAGTAACCAATCATATGTGAATGCAAGCTAAATAGTATCAAAAGCATGGACAGCAAAATTTAAAGCACCAGCACACCGTCTCAGGCTTTCCTTAGAATGTGCATGGTTCAACAACTGAACTGACGGACAGCATAAATAAAATACTACCTGACTCGAGACACAGTAACTATCCCACCTCTGTACGAAGAGAAAGTTCTCTTTGCTAATAACTCCTCTATTAGCTCACTTCTTTCTCAGCTCCGGGCTCCTACAAAAGGTGAAAAGGTCATAAATCTCATAATATCAAT
This sequence comes from Erythroxylum subrotundum, assembly GCA_027563845.1. NCBI lineage: Eukaryota > Viridiplantae > Streptophyta > Magnoliopsida > Malpighiales > Erythroxylaceae > Erythroxylum > Erythroxylum subrotundum. The sequence goes on along the minus strand of JAOQMQ010000002.1, from coordinate 11,701,396 downwards.
AACATTCGTATCAGAAATTAGCATTGTCAACAACCACACTAACCTCTGGATATGATCCAGAATGAGAAGTCGTGGTCCAGGAGGGATTCTGACATCTCTAAGAGCACTGCAAAATATTATACAATTGAGTTACCATGATTTCATGAATTAAGAAGAGACAAACCAAAACATGGACATCCAAGCATCAACTACATGCCTATCTGTCAGCAAAGGTAAAGTGCTGTCTGTTAACAAGCCTTTCTTGAAGTTCTTCTCATATTGATGAAGACCAAGATTATCGAGCATGGCTCTTGTTCGAGCATAATATGTATCTTCAGCTGGAGGTTGAGAGAATTTCTGCCCCAACTAAAGAACCAGATAAAAGCTGCCTTAATGTAGGTACAACATTGCATTAACAAAAAATAAAAAAGAAAAGTGAAGCAAATCAGAGGAAAGAAGGAACAAACACAATCAACACTTTAAAAGCACACAGTAAAAGCCAGGGAATTTACAGTACGGAGTAAACTTGGGTGACACCAAATGAAACTTGTCAACTTATTTGTAGATCGGTTCAGATAATTGTGCTCTTGACAATAAATAACTTCAGACATTTGTATATTCTAAATACAATGCGGACTTTTTTTTTTTGGAAGCTTACCTTGAAAAGCCCACCTTGCACAAGAGCAAACATCACTCCAGAAGTGATAGCATTTGCAGCAGGATTCGGGCCACCCATGCCGCTGACCAATGAAAACATGGCTCCTGAACCAAAAGCTGCTGCCATGCTGCAACAATGAGTTTAAACTCTCAACAAATTCATAAGATAACCAAGTACAATCCTTTGAACGTGGATCACGTCTAGGACCAAAAAAAAAAAAAAACCTCTGCAAATCGGTAGTCAATACTTAAAGATACTGAAACAAGTAATATACACCTTGAATAATACAGCCAAACCTCAACATAAATGCATTATACCAAACAGAACCGAGTTGTTTCTTTATTGACAAGTATGTGTAAGGTATTAACGGTTTACTAAAAAGATGAAAGCGCGAGACTGGGGAAATAAGAAGATAAGAGATATACCTAGATTGGACATCTTCCTTGCCCCTCAATCTCTTCATAACACATGTAATCCCAGCATTCACACCCGTCATAACAGCAAAATTGCGAGCTTGTACCAAAGGACCACCAGCTAGAGCCTGTGGTGGGAAGGAGTAATTTGTCAGAAAGTAGCGGCCGGTAAACCAAAATTGACAATACCAAAACTGAAATGACCAACCTGGGCTTGTTTGAAAGAGGCCATGGCCTCAGGGTTGAGGGGTGTTGGTGTCTGGAGAGTGGAAGAAACATCGTTGGTGAGTGTACCCATGAAAGCACCAATAGCCGCGCCTTGAATTGAACTGGTAGCAGTGACGATTGCAGCCTCCACAGGCAACGACTGCTGGGACAACCATGTCTTGAAACCATTCTCCAATTCCTTATACTTCACCTGTAACTCCTCGATCGGATTCTTCGCTACTGCTACTTCTTTCCCAGCCATAATTGATAACTCTCCAACCTCCACGGAGAGATGATAGATAGGGCCTATGCTATTCCGACTTCCCGTTTCCGTATAAAAAGTAAAAACCCTCACGTAAAATTTACCAAAGTACCAATATAAGTTATCGTTTTTTATTCAATAGTCCACAAACTTTCAATTCTAACCATTTCAGTACACAGTATACTACACTTTTTAAGAATTAGAATTAGCTGTCGAATTTTTTTTTTGATAATTTTATAAAATAATATTTAAATTTTTATATAGTTTTAGCTTTAAGAGATTAATAATTGAATTAACTCTATAAAAGGTATATCGAGATGATACAATATGCTACTATAAGGTCACAATTAAAGTATATCAATAAAAGCTAATATATAAAATTATATAAAAGCAAATTGAACATGTTCTTACATATCTCGTAAGAATTATAAACTAAATGCTACTATATATTTAAAAGGAGATGGGAACTTTATACAAATAAGTAGTCCTCGTAGGATAAGTAGATGCACTATCACTTCCTTGAAGGTGAGAATATCTAAAATCCAAGCTTTAAACCAATTCTTAAAGTAGAATTTAGAATTGGGAATAACAAAAGTATATATTTTTAGTTTGACAATCGACACCAATTCAGTCCCTTATACAAGCTATTTAAATACTATTCTTTAAGGCCTAGTTTACCAGATAATACCAAAGTTGTAGTAGTAACTGAGGGTGACTCTTAGAGTTGGCCAACTTACCTTTCTAAGGTGTTCTCTTCAATTATTATGAATCTACCTAGTTACAGTTCAAATCCTAAGATAAAAGACACTCGTTTTGGCTATAAAAAAAAAACCATTTTTTTATACTTCACTAACCATTGATGTATGGAGGCACTCACGACAACTTGTCAAATAGTATCTTGGTCTAAGCTGTTATATGTTACTGATACTTAACTAAAGCTTATTTTATTCTATTGAACTAAAGGAAATTCCAATTAATGTTTTGATGATAAGAAAACAAAATTGCAACTAATGTGTTTATTATTTTGATGAAAAATAATATTAGAGCAAATTGAAGTCGTAAACTCAAGAAGATAGTATAAGAAGCTGATAGAGAAGTTGAAGTTTGTAACCGATGAAATGAAGATCGAAACAAGAAAAAAGGAGATTAAGGCTTATCAAGGTCATTTCATATATTGTATCATTATTTATAAGCTCACTTTGATAATTTGATGATCCAAAAGGCTCACCATACATAATCACTTCATCTTGCTTAATTGCATGAGTCTTTATATTTATCAAGAGGTATTGAAGCTTTTAATTTTAATATAAAAGCTTTTTAAATTTTCAAATAATCTTTGGGAAACATTTTGGGAAGTGTTTCAATCATATTTGAATTAAACAAATTAGTTTTCAGCATTTGAAGTTGTTAAAATTATATTATTGGGGTGATTGGTTGACTTAAATAGGTTGATGGTCGATCAATATAGGTTAAAGTTGCTAAATGTGATGTACAAAGAGTTTATAGTAATATTAGTTGATGTATTAGTTGACCAGTATGCCATATTGATCAACCAATATGCATATTGGTCGACCATTGTTTCAACTGCTAGTGAATCTAATGTTGTAAATGCATATTAGTTGACCAATATAGTATATAGCCATTATAATGACTAATTCTTGGCTACAGTGGCAATTTTGGGTCTAAAATATTATAAATAGGTATTTTCTCATTAGTTTCAGTATTAAGAAGGCTTTGGGTATTGTATACACACATTTCAAAGAGTTTTTCAATCATTTAAACATCATTGTGTTGTATTTGTGTGAGTGTGTCATTTTGGAGTTATTGAGTGATAAAGTGAGCAAATTTGAATTGTATTATTTGGTTGAGGTAATATATTATTATATTTGGGTGTGATAAAAGTGAGATTGAGGCTCCTCTTTACCTTGGAAGCAGATTGCAAGAAGAGTATCTCTTTATTGAGAAAGATTGTACAAATGTTATTCTTCATATTGAAAGGAGAATTATAGTGGAATTCCAAGAAGAGTCTTGGGATGGATGTAAGCAAGGGTTGTTTACCGAAACCCTATAAATTCGTTTGCATTCTCTTTTCCCTATCCTCTTTAAATTATTGTTCAATTGTTTGATTAATTTATATTAAGCATTTTCCTCATACTAATTTATACTGATTGTTTTTAATTAACTACATTGGCTAGAAAAATTGTTAAATTTTTTGAACACCTAATTTACTCCCCTCTTAGGTGTCATTAGGGACTTATAAGTGGTATAGAGTTGGTCTATTGGCAAGTATTTCTAACAAAATCTTAATAGACCACCTTTCTTTGATGGTAATGATTATCTTTATTGAAAAACTAGGATGATATTATTCTAATGGCCAAAAGAGTAGACTTATGGGAAATAGTTTCTAATAGTCCCTTTATTCCTAAAAAATTGTAGATAACAAAAAGGTACCTAAATTAAAGGAAGAATCAGAACCGCAAGATAAGACATTAATATCCTTGAATAGTAGGGCCACACACATCCTATTTTGTGCTTTAGGAAGAAATGAATTTAATACGGTCTCTATATATGAAATGACTTATGAAAATAGGCTTATATTAAAAAGACTCATGGGGGCATAAATCAAATTGAGGACAGCAAAGTAAGCATGCTAACACATTAATATGAGTTGTTTCAAATGAAGTATAATTAAAATATTTCTAGCATGTATATTAGATCCATTGATATATAAATGCTCTCAAAGGTCTTGGAAAGAGCTATACTAATGTTGAATTAGTAAGAAATTTACTTAGGTCAAATCCAAAGACGTGCGAAGCTAAAGTGATAGCAATATAAGAAGCCAAGGATCTAACAACACTACCATGAGAGGAACCAATTAGGTCTCTCTATTGGATTGCCTATGGCCCGGGTATTCACAATACGCAGCGGAATGGACCATACTATACAACAAGAAGTATAACCGAAAATTATAACATGTACGAAATTACCTCTTGACGCAGATACCCAATTTGTTTCTTTTCAGATTCGTAGACACTGCAATGCGCGAATGTCCTCTACCGGTATCCACACGAGGATGAACGATCCGGGCAGAGGCTAGTGTGTGCTAGCATGTTCTAAAACCCTTTATGAACGCCACACAGTTTTTCTCTCGGAAGAAGAATGAACAACTAGGGTTGCTAGGATTTTCGTCTCTCATCTAATGAGACATAAGTTTCTCTATTTATAGAAAAATCCTAATCCCTATTCTTATTAGGAATTATTGAAGCCCAATAAGTTTCTGCCCATATTATATCTTATATAATAAAAGCCCGACAACTTAATTCAATCTAGCCCAATAAATATATCCACATATATTTATTCAAT
>JAOQMQ010000002.1:11656972-11671709 GCA_027563845.1 Erythroxylum subrotundum | reverse complement strand
ACTCAACCCATTGACTTCTTTAATAGGACCCACTAATACCATATGAAACTTTTGCCTAATTTTTTATCGTCTTCTTCCTCCTCAAAACTCCTAAAATTTAATCCTTAAAAAATATGACAGGCCAGTCAGCCCATGCTTGGCCCAATCCCGACTCAACCCATTGACTTCTTTAATAGGACCCACTAATACCATATGAAACTTTTGCCTAATTTTTTATCGTCTTCTTCTTTCTCAAAACTCCTAAAATTTAATCGTTAAAGTAACATAATATATTAATAAAATTGCTACGACTAGAGCAGAGGCACCACAACCTAATTTACTTTGTTTGCCTTCATAAAAGATCAAACTTCAATGTATCATCACTTAACCTACTGTTTACTACAGGCGAAAGCATAGAACTTGTTGATACTAACATTAACATAGGAGAAACTAATGATGACAATAAATTGAAGGAGGAAGAGAAGGATGCTTGTTATGAAAATCACCTAACGCCTATTGTGGAATGGTCATAAAGTAAAGGGAGAGACTTGAAGTACGTAGAATGGCCAAGGAAGTCAAAAAAATCTCAATATGGCAGCATTCAAGATTTTTAACGGTATTTGACGAACTTAAATGAGCAGTTTGACATTCCTAAAGTTGGTCTTGAGTAAGAAACCGTCACTTCATTTTCAATTTTAATACTTTGGCTTTACTAGTATTTCTTTCTATGAGAGATTGGATTTTTAGGAATTTTAAAGAAGTTGAAGAGGATGATTAGACAAAAGTCTAAGATTATGACTTATTTCAGAAGTCAATATAATACGTAACGGTATCTTAGTTACGTATCCCGGATCAAACATGAAAGAGCAAGAAACGAAGAAATGCAAAAAATATCTGATTTCGGTCTCCGTAACTTCAAACGAGCTTTTCGAAACCGAAACGAGTGCGAATTTACTGCTGTCTTCACGAGAACTGCTCTTCGAGACGTGGGTAAGGTCTTTCTACAATTTTCTCAGAACGTAAGCTCTCTTAACGAGTCAGAGAATCCTTATGCTTACGATTGATATAAGCAACTGCAGGAGACCTTAACCTTTATATATAGCATCCATATCGGACTTCCCCATCACAAGACCGATATGGGTCCTGTTCACACTAATTGAGATCTATTTTTCACACGAACTGCAACCTATTGATTTAGATAATTTATTGGGTCACTTTATTATCTTTATCTGGATCAAATTATGTAACTTAATCGATAAGCTATTAAAAAAACCAAAAAATGCAATTAATAGTTGTCCAACTTTATGAGAAAGGACAAAATTGTTCAACATTCTCCCCTCGAATAAGTATTAATTGCAGTTTTGACTTTAGTTTAAAAACAGTTAAAGACTTTGTTAAGCCACGCTACTGAATTAGTCGACTAGGTTTAAAAACAAAATATTTGATCCAAAGATAATGAAAGTCTATCATTCCGTTTTGTAAGGCTTTCGATACCAAAAAGTATCAAATGCATGTGTCATGTGCAACACAGATCCATTACAATCACGTATACCTAATACCTCACTAACATAATGGGAAAATGGAGTGTGGCAAACTAGGATGATACCTTTATGATCTAAATTATATCATCTTCATTTGTAGGTCTCAATTTCTCCAACTTTATGCTAAACTGCACTAGAGAAATCCTGTTTTCTCTCACCAAATGCTAAACAATATTAGAGAAAACTTGTTTCCTCTCACCAAATGCTAAACTGCATTAGAGAAAACCTTTATGTTCTCCAACTGAATGCTAAACTGCATTAGAGAATCTTTATGGGATAAAAAAAACTTATATCCGTATTAAATTGTATGCAATTAAATGACATAGGCACAAGGCCAATCTGTATATGTGCCCGATGACCATTAAATGCTTAAGATGGACATAAATCTTAAGACTTTTATATGTATTATGACAATGTATGATAACACGTATTATTGAAGATAAATGATGATCATCTCTATTGATGAGCCATCATACTGTCATAATACATAAAAATGTACAAATGTACATGGAGCAAACATAACGATCTCCTAACTAATAATGTTATGTTCAATTAAATTTTCGATGATAAGTGAAAGTACTATAGTTTAGTATTTATACATCTTCAATTTGCCTAATGAGATGAAAGTTATCCTTATTAAAATAAAAGTAATCCATTTACCCTTTATATCATATCTAAATTTTATAATTTAAAGTAGAGTACATATGACCATGTTCTTTATGTACATAAATATAGTATTATCTATATAGGGTTATATTACTATTATTACAAAAATGTGAAAATTTCAATATAAGCAAATGGTGTATACTAAAAAAGACTAAATTTCCCTAACAATAAAAAGAGTTAAATACTCTTTCAGACTTTCATCAAATAGTTAGCAGGCTTTCCTAAAAGAAGCATTAAAGGAGTTAACAAAAAGTCAAACCATATACAAACAATAAAGGAAAACAATAAATCACCTTCGAAACACAAAGATAAACATAAACACAACCCATAATCCATATATAGAAAAAAGAACTCACAATAAACACCTAAACGTATAAGTAAAATAGAGCACAAGAAGGGTTTGAAAATAGAAAAGAAGAACAATACCATCACAGTTAAGGATGCTTCTTCGACGATGATGACCACAACACACGAGATGAGCACAAGAGAGGGGACAATGGTTATTGGACCATGAATGTAGAGGAATGTTGACGGCTAAAATGAAAATGAAGAGAGGTTCATTTCTCTTCATTTTCGTGTTAATAACCTAATACAAAACGATGTTGTTTCTTGTTAAGGTAAACAATGCCATTTTTTATTTTTTTGAAAGAAATATAGTAAAATTTTGTTAGTAACAAAAAAAACCTTTGCCAAATAGGAAGACATTGTCATATTCATTGTCACCTTTGCCTAACATAATTATATATAATATATAATTTATTTGTTATAGTACAGAATTTTTATATAATAATTAGATAATTATTATTACAGACAGAGTAATATATAAAATACATAAGTAAGATATGGAAAGCTTTATATATAATGTAATATTTAATAAATCATTATAATAGTTAGGATTAATATGCATACATTCATAATACATTAAGTTAATTAGCACATATGATAATAATAATAGCATTTTAATTAGAAATAATTTGCAATATATTAGAAAATGGTAATCAACATTAAATATTAATAAAAAATTTTACAAAAAATTTTAAAATTATTGAAAATGACTTTAACAACAATGTCATTTCAAAGATTACTATATGATGTTAATGTTGTTGATTGCATAACTGTAAAACAAATTTAGTGAACAAATTTGATTGTAATATATACTTTTTATTAATCTTTCTAGTAAAAAAGTAAGTGAAAAAGGTTTAGTATTGGCAACGATTTTTTAATTTGGTAGGCAAATGTTAGACATTTGGTGACGAATTCTGTTTTTGTCGTCAAATGTAGCGGATGATAAAAAAATTTAAGTTGAGACGACGTCATTTGTGGGATAACAAACGATGTCATCCTAGCGTCTGTTTTATCAGACACGCTAAAAAGCACTCCCCATCCCTGCCTGTTTATTTCGTTTGATCCTCTCTCCTTGCCCGATTTTTATTCAACTTAAATCACCTTTGTCCATTCATTTTCTTGTCCTCTCTCTGCGAGTTATTGTCTTCATCGTCTGCCTACAGTTTCTCTCCACTTGGTAAGTAGTTTGATGGATTTTTGGGTTTTTTTTCATTGTGTCCAAAAACATGTTATATTTGAGTTATGTTTTTAACTTTTTTTGAGTTGTTTTTGTTAATTGAGACTGATAATGGTTGAATGGTTGTGAATATGTGTTAATGTTAGAGCAGAAAGGGAAAAGAGAGAATTGTTTTTGTTATTTTCATTTGAAATTTGGTTACCCATAAGGTGTTCGAAGAAAGTCCTCAGTGGTGGCTATGTTTTGCCCTCAATGGTAGCTTTGTTGTGTTTTCAAAGGTGGTTGTGTTTTGCCTTAATAAAAATACATAGAGTTAACAAAATATGAAAAGGGTTTATATGATAATTAAATAATATCATAAGGGTAAGTAATTTTTAGGCAATTATGTTTATATGATAATTTTTAATTTTTAAAGGTAAGTAAATTGGAAGATTAATAAGGGTATAAGCATATAATCCTTATAGAAATAAAAATGGTTAAGCAATCATAAGTGTAAGTCCTTAAATCTGCAATATCTTTGTTCAATTGGTTGAGTGAATGTTAAAATGTGTTAGGAACCTTGTTTTACTACTGCCTATAAGAAGATTGTGATGGTTCACTTTGATAAAATAATGTCACTATCAGATTTTGGTCATCTGACTTCTCACTCTCGACTGAAGTTTTTCTCCATCACAAATTATAGTGAGCCCATAACTACCACAAAGTCATCGAAACTTTATTAACGGTAAGATACTGGTTACGTGTCAAAAAACTGTAGTTTTTTTAACAAATATATTATATTAAATACGAATTTGTCTTTTTCGTTGGCTATAATTGTGTTTTAGAGCGTCAATAATTGACCAACCTTGTCCTTCTTCTTTGTAGTATGCAGTTGTCCGTCGATTCAAGTAAGTCATCTAACTAATGTCTACCATATGTTTTGCTTTAATAGTACATGTGTTTGTGTTCAAGTTTTCTGTAAATGCAAAGGATGTGTGGTTTTATGTTGTGGTTTGCAATATTCTTAGAAACATAGGATGGTATATAGGCTGGAAACTGGTGATGCAACTTTGATGAGGCTTATCGGTGAAAAATTTCATGAGCCTAAAAGCAACAGCGAGAAGTCCCTTCATCGATTCACAGGTGTAAACAAAGCCACGTACCTTAGTGTTTCTTTGTTTTGGAACTTTGTGAATGAACTTCAATCAGAAATACTCTAATTAGTAGCTTTTATTGTCACGTAAAATTGAACGAGGATTGTATTTAATAATTCAGTTATTAACTTTTTTTTGTATATCTACATGAATAAAAGTTAGATGTCTCATCATAAATGATCCACTTAATACGTAGAAGGAGATAAGATTTTCATGCAATTTGTACAACATCAAATGGGTGATGAATGTCATATTCGTTGTCCTTGCATCGATTGCTTAAATGTCGACTTTCAAAGTCAAGATTTGATATATAATCATTTGCTAATCAAAGGCATAGATAAATTCTATACTCTATGGCTTTATCATGGCAAACATAAGTTGGAATACGTGGATGTTTGTTGAAGGATGTGTCCATAACTTTGGGAAAATTGTGTGAATTTTTAAGCAATTATGTTGCAAGACACTTAAAGTTGACAATCTTGACAAAATGGAAAAAGACATAGCTTTGATATTATATAAGCTTGAACTAGTATTCCCCCATCATTTTTTGATGTTATGGTTCATTTGGCAATTCACTTACTATACGAAGCAGAACTTTGTGGACCGGTTCAATTTCGATGGATGTACCCGATTAAAAGGTAATTAAATTAAATTTTTTAAATTGTTATTTATTAGTAACAATTGCTAATGTTTTATATTTTGTTAAGGTTTTTATGCTCTAGAGCTCGACCTGAAGGGTCTATTACAGAGGCTTATATAGCAAATGAATGCTTGAAATTTTGTTCGTACTTAAATGACGTGGAAACAAGATTTAGTATACCAGAATTTAACTTTGATTTTGATGAAGATGGTAGCTTGTCAATTTTCTCCCAAAAAGTAAAGTCACTTGGTGTGGGTAAATATGTGGAGTTAACTAAAGACGAATTCGAAATCATCCATTGGTATATTTTGAACAATTGCGAGAAATTCGATATATATATGGAGTACGTATATTACTTTTGATTCAAAAAATCATATTAGAATTCTGTGAATGAATCTCATTTCCTTACCTCTATTTTCTTTTTTAAATAGAGAGCATAAAGAGTCCAATCGAAGCGAAGGGATTATTAATGTTGAAGAAAAACATAAGCTTAAGTTTGTATCATGGTTTAGAAATCGAGTAAGTTACATATTGATTACATATTATGAACTTATGACAATTTGTATGTCAGATTAACTTCTAATTTCATTTTGTCATGCAGAAGATACGCTTACATAACCGTAACATGATAGAGGCAACAACAACATTATATTGTTTGGCATGTGGGCCTTATATTTGTGGGAAAAAATATGCAAGTTGCATTGTTAATGGGGTGAGATTTCATATATAAGATCAAGACAGTCGACTTAGAAGCCAAAATTGAGGTATTGTTGTTGAGCGATGTCATGACAACAATTTTATTGACTTTTATAGTGTCATCTATGAAATAATAGAGTTGCATTACATCAAGAATAAGAAGGTTGTTCTATTTAACTGCAAATGGTTGAATCTCACTAACATGAAAGTGAATGGGAATATTATTAGCATCAATGTTAGTAAGACATTGTATGATAATGACCCATTTGTCCTTGGAAGCAAGTGAAGCAAGTTTTCTACCTCAACAATACTGTATTGGGTACCAATTGGAAGGTTGTTCAAAAGTTTCAACACCGAAATCTCTTCGATTTTTGTGAAAGGCATAATGGTCAATTCATAAGGGATGAAGATGAAGTATATCAAAAGATTGAATTGGAGTTCAATAATGAAGCCATTTGAATAGAAGATACAGTTATATCATCATTTCATATGAGAGATGTTGATCCCAATATAGTACGATGGATGAAGTCCAAGCCAATCTTATCGTATAAACAGATGAAGACTATACTCATAATGAATTAGATGACAACCTCTATCTACCTCAACTAGTGCTGAGAGATCTTCAGGTCTGTTATTCTTAACCACATATAATTAGAGTTATGCTTAAATATATATTTACATGTTTAATGTGTTTTTTCTTATCATTATTATTTTGTTGTCAAGTTCCAATACTGGTATAAGAAAAAGAGGTAGAGATATCACTAAAGGTTCTAAGTTGCAATGAATAACAAATTTTCTGTGAATATTTAACCCTCGCAACGTCGTCCTGTTGACAAGATCCAATCGATAAAGTTTTCCAATGAGTTAGAAGTCGTTGTCAGGAATGAATTGTATTACCTTCATCATACCAAGCAATTGAAGGAAGACAAACAGGCAGTTGAAGGAAGACAACTTGCTACAAAATGCTTTGGACAAAGTTTCGGTAATTTTTCAATTTATTTAATAATATGCAATTTTGTTTTACTTATTTAAAGATTAATTTAACTTATATGTATTGTTCACAGATGAAGCTCAATATCGTCGATATCGATAATCCTGAAGTTTCAAACTGTGTGAGTTCACTGTTGAACAAAGAGCAAAGGATCATCGTTATTGAATTCATAAATACTACAAGTATTTTCCTTCAGATGAGGAGGCAAAGAGACATGTTCCAGAATGGGTGACTTTAGAAAATTGGAGTGAAATGTGTGATTATTGGGCCTCTTCCAAGGATAAGATTTGTTTTCTTTCTTTTCACATTTGTTTCCATTAATTTTGTTGCACAATTTAATGACTATTTCTTTTCTTTATTTAGGAAAAGTGTGAGAAAATCAAAGTTAATATAGGAAAATGAAAACTCCTTAGAACACCGACTCCAGATCATTTGTTGTCGTATGACAAGAATTTGTAAATTCTTTGTTTAGAAGTTATTATTATATTAGTAAATACAATATAATCTACTGTGTTTCAATTTTTTTAAAATTCATATAACAAAGTCAGACTTAACTATATGGACAAGAGTATGATAGGATCATACTCTACAAACTGACACGCTACAAGGAAGGTGAAGGCTGGATGTCTGAAGAAGTGCAGAATAATTATGTAAGCATAAAAATTTTAATTTAAAGTTTATTTATTTATGTAATACTAACTAATAATATTTGAATTACATCTTGATTTTGTGTTTTAAATTTTAGGATAAGATGTAAGAGTTGTTACATAGATCATTGTCTGACAGAAATGAGCTCAATGTGGATGACATTTGCAACAACGTCCTTGGTACAAGATTTGGGTATATCAAAGGTCTTGGGTATAGCCCTAAGCCAATTTGTTCATCATCGTCACGACCAACATATGTAACGACGCTTCAAGAGGAGAATCAGTTGCTTGGGGTTCAGTTACAATGCAATGAAGAAAAGTTAGATCGTACAAAAGAAAAGTTAGATAGTACAAAAGAAAAGTTAGATCGTACAAAAGAAAAATTACAACGTAATAAGCAAAAATTAGACCGTATTGAAAGAGAGTTGACTAAGCTTAAAAAGATGGTCAAACAAATAGTTGGGTCAAAGTATGAAAATGGTAGTGACGATGAGGAGTCCTAGTTTGTTCATAAATTTTTTTCTTAAGTTTTGTAATTAACATTTAATTACATTTTATTTTTATAAAATCAATTAATTTTTAATTATGAAACATTTTTATTTTATTTTACTTAATTATTATTCAAACAATGTTACTAACAATAATTAAAAAATGTTACTTAGTTATAATTCAAACAATGTTAAAAACAATAACATGAATTAAAAATGTCATCAATAATTATAATTAAATGATAAATTGGTAATAGGAAAGGGTAATTAGAAATAAACATTCATCACTAAAACTTTTTAGCTACAAATACAAAATCATTGCCAAATCTTTTTAGCTACGTTTCATAAAGTGTCTCCAAGAACCTTTAGTTACGTTTCCAAACACGTTGCTAACTATATTCTACTACGAAAATAAATCATCGTTAAACATTATTACCTACGCCTAGGCTAACAAAGCTAATTACCTTAAGCACCAAAATCAAACGTCGCAATATGTCATTTGTGACAAATTGGTTTCTCCTCATCTATCCCTTTTTATGATAGACCTGTGATCGTAGAAAAATCAATTGGGTGACAATTTCGTAAAAATGTCGCAAATAATTATCTGCTATTAGGCTTTTGCGGCCACTTGTTCGATGATTTTTTACTGTTGCTAAAATTTTTTTGTGACAATGTGTTCTCTTTCGACGACGAAATTATCCGTCACCAAAACCCTGTTTTGTTGTTGTGCTTTATGATCTAACCTATATTTATTCTAAATATTAAGGATCAAAAAGAACTTTTTACAGCTTGTACATTGACAAAAGTTAAGAGGTAAAATCTATCTTCAACCTCATTTCATATTAAAAATCATTATTAGTTATAGATTAAATTAACTTATTGAATAATTTATTTAAAATATATTATTACCTTAAACTTTCTAAAATTGAGTAATATGCATCATAAAAATAATGAATGAAAATTCTCAATCACATAAGTATTTACTTGCTCAATACTCAAAGGAATGAATGTAAAATGCCTTTTTCTCGTACAAAATAAAAACCTATTGTGATAGCCAAGTTTTGTTGATTTATGACCTATAACCAATTAGTTGGTTTTAATTTTAGTGACATAATTATTCAAAAACTTCTTTATCTTGTATATATTCAAATGTATATGATAAAGTTCATAGGGTAAATGTATATTGAAAATGAAATTATGATGAGATTATAATTACGAGATTCATATTACATTTATGCATTTTTTTAAATTGTTCTTAGTCATTGAGCTATTGAGATTGAATAATAATAAAGTTTAAAAAAATAGCACGCATTATGTTTTTTTTTAATCAAGAAAATAGTCAATCTCATAGACTAAGTAGGGAAATACTTAAATAACTATATGAGTGCTTGTTAGAGAATAAATTCACTGAATTGATCCCAAATGCGAATTTTATTTGAATCATTACTTACATGTCTTAAGAAATTCTCATTAGTATGATTATATGAACAATTATTTGACTTGTGATCTCCAAAGTATCACATATATGGATTGTTATATTTTGATATTATTTATGACCTAACCTTGTCAGTGCTAGCTTAATCATTAGTCATTTGATATAATATAAACTATATAAAGGTAGTTGAATGACCAATATAGGATTCAACACCCTAAAGCGATTAAGGAGAATGTTTCGTTACTCTTGATTAGTGTTAATTTGAAAAATACTTGGCCAAAGTGGAATGACACTTTGAGGATGGTTTTCGAATGTTATCAATCGAATCAATTACTAATGATGGAGAATTAACATGATTGAATTCAAATAAACAATAACAACTCAGTAAAAACTTTGCTAAAACGCGGGGTCTAAGGAGGTTAAGTAGTACGCAGCCTTACCCCTAACCAATGTTATAAATACAATGCCGGATTTGGTTGTAGTACGGTACTATATCAATATCGGTTAATACTGGGCATCATTTTGGGTGATTTTTTAAATTTATAAAATAGTTCGTGAATTTTTTAAAATTGTAAAATAGTCCTTCAATATATTGTACTGTATAATTTATAATTTTATATCAACCTTGTCTCCAAAAATTATAATAATATAAATTTAAAATAAAAAATTTTATTTATTTTTATTAATATATATTTCACATATAAATAATAACCACAATTAATATTTAAAAAGATTATTTAATCATCATACAAATAAAAAATTAAGAACAATACAAAGTATTTAAAATATTACATTTCATCATATGATAAATAATAATTGCTTCAAAACATCAAATAAAAGTTACAGTAAATATCCATGACTCTCTAACAATTACAATTATATCTAACTTAATAATGATAATAACATACCTCGTATAACGATTGAATGTATGATTTGTATTTATTATTTTAAAGCAAGTTTAATATTTTTTTATTATCATCTTGTATACTAGTTTGTGCTTTAACGTTATTAAAATAGTATTTATTATATTTTGAAAGCGGTAATAGAGATAATAATAAATTTTTATTTAGATATTTTATTAAACATTAAAATAAAAATTACGTCTTTAAATTATTTAAAAAATTTAAGATCATAATGTGAGAGCAGGTTTAAAACAAGATTTTAGAGCATTTAAAATGGTGCCAATATGTATAGTAAATTTAAATTGATTTACTGTAATATGACATAGTCTAAATTTATAATTTATATACCAAAAATTGTCAAATTTTTTTAAAGATTTAGAATATTATTAATAATATTTTAAAACTATTAAATATTAATTTACATATTTTAAAAAGTTAGTAGGCATCTAATCTTTGCCTATTAGATAAAAATTACAGGAAGGAGGAAGCAAACATTCTTTGCCTTTAACTATTTTCAAAACTACAGGAGTCACCTTTACCTTTCATGCTTTTCAATGGCTAGCTGTGACCTCTCTCTAGCTTTCCCTCTTTCTTTCTACTTTTCTCCTCTACTTTTAATGCTTCTCTGGCTTTCTCTTCCTCTCCATCTCTCTCTCTCTCTCTCTCTCTCGCTCTCACTACGTGTCCATTATTTTTTTTCTCATCAACAATCCATAACCTTATCGATACTTGTCAAAGATTTCTTCTCTAGCTGGTGACTGTAGGCAAGGTCTACGACGGCTGTGGAGGGGGGAGTTGCACCAGCTGCAGATGAGCTTCTGACTGCTCATTTGCGTATGGCTTGTGCGTTTGCCAGTTGCGTCTCTGGTTAAACCTTTTTCTTGCATTTAAGTCCCTGAATATTTTTTAATTACTTTACGATATTTCGTATTGTTTTTCAGTCGGTACTATTCGTCAGTACAAAATATTATAATTTCGTATCGTTTTTTCAGTCAGTTCTAGCTGGTACAATACAAAATTCATAATTTTGCCCTGATTATAGAGAGACTATTTTCAAATAATCAATATGAGAAAAAATAACTAAATAAAATAATAATAAAAAAGAAATTAATAATACTTAACAAAAAAAATATGAAATAAGTACTAAAGTAAATAATAAGATAAATAATAAATATAAATACAAATTTAATAATAATAATAATAATAATATTATTATTATTATTATTATTATTATTAAATTTGATTATTATTATTATTATTATTATTATTATTATTATTGTTGTTGTTGTTGTTGTTGTTGTTGAGGAAAAAACTTAGGTTAAAACCTTAAGAGGTAAGTACTACATATTTAAATGTTTAAGCTAACTATAAGAGAAAACCTATAAGAACAACAATGATTTCTTTACGAGAAATCCTTGAGAAATCCTTTATCTGTATCCTTTATTCTTGATCACCTCTTCTCAATTTTTCTTGAGCTTTCTTTTTTTTTTTCCTCTCAAAATCTCTAAATACAAGTTTTTCTTACATCCTCTCACTGGAGTGTTTTGGGTGTTTCCTTTTAACATATTCAAATAACCAAAATTTTCTCTTAAATTTTCAAATAAAGTAGACATTTACTTCATACTCTAATTCTACGTCTAATTAGAGTATTATTTAATAAAAGGAATGAATTATATAAAACAATTGTGCACAAAAATTTTAGTCAAAACCCATTATAATATTCCTAATATATTGTTATATGACAATCTTGATATATAAATATAAACTATTTAATTAGAACATGAAAGGTAAATTAGAAGAGATTAATTTATCTAATCTTAAATACGATTTGAGATTATAATTTGTATCTACCAACAACATATTTAGGAACCTATTGTATCACATATGAAAAAAAAAGTTGAAGAGAGAAAAAAATGTATTTTAATCAAACTAAATTTGATTATAAACTTTGAGAAACGTTAGGAATAAATATGAGATTTTTAATAAATAAGAAGTAATATAAGATATTAGACCTTATTTAGACTTAATTAGTATTTAATTAAAATTAATTTTATTTCTAATTAAAATTTAATTAAAATCAGAATTTAATTTTAATTTCATTATTAAAAGGTTGCTTAAGCTTGAAAAGAATTAACAATTTTTTGTCTAATTCTTTCAATATCATTCATAGAGTTTATTCAACACGTTAGTATAAATATTATTAGAGGTTGAATAGTGTGTAGTTACTTTTTATTAGTGTTGATTCGAAAAATATTTGACCAAGGTGAAATGATACTTTGAAAATAGTTTTCAAATGTTATCAATTCAATCAATTACTAATGATGGAAAATTAACGTGATTAAACTCAAATAAACAATAATAACAATTTAGTAAAAATTTGCTAAAATGCGGGGTCTATGGAAGTTCAGTAGTACGCAGTCTTACCCCTAACTAGTAGAGAGACTGTTTCTAAATGACCCATATGAAAAATAACTAAATAAAATAATAATTATTATAATAATTAATAAATTAATAAATACTTAACAAAATAAAATATGAAATAAGTAGTAAACTAAATAATACGATAAAGAATAAATTTAAATATCATAACAATAATAATAATAATAACAACAACAACAACAACAATAATAATAATAATAAGGAAAAAGCTTAAGTTAAATCCTTAAAAGGTAAGTACTGCATATTTAAATGTTTAAGTTAACTATAGGAAAAGAATGCTAAAACACCTATAAAAATAGCAAGGATTTTTTTTATGAGAGATCCTTTATCTGTATCTTAGTACCGTAGTACCATATTATTCTTGATTATCTCGTTCCAAATCTTCTTATGCTTTTTTTTTTATATTACAATCTCTAAGTACAATCTTCTCGCATCTTTTCACTAAAATATTCGGGTGTCTCCTCTTAACATATTCAAACCACTTAAATCTTATCTCTCTTTATTTTTAAAATAAAATAGACATTTATTTCATGTTCTATGTTTAATTAGAGTATTGTCTGATGTAAGGAATAAATTATATAAAAAAAGTTATGCACAAAAAGACTAGTTAAAAACACTATAATATTCGTAATATTTATATGGTCATAATATTTTGTTATATGCCGAACTTGATATATAAATATAAACTATTTAATTAGAACATCAAAGATAAATTAAAAAAGTTTAATTTATCTAATCTTAAATACGATTTGAGGTTATAATATATATCTATTAATAACATATTTAAGAACTTAATGTATCACATAAAAAAAAAGATTGAAGAGAAAAAATTGTATTTTAATCAACTTAGATTTGGTTGCAAACTTTAAAAAACTTTAGGATTAAATATGATATTTTTAATAAATAAGAATTAATATGAGATACTGCTTTATTTAAGCTTAATTGGTATGTAATTAAAATTAATTTTATTTTTAATTAAAATTAAAATTTTATTCCAATTAAATTAATAAAAGGTTGCTTGAGCTGTAAAAGAATTAACAATTTTTTTGTCTACTTCTTTTTATATCCTTTGTAGAGTTTATTCAACACGTTAGTATAAATACTATCAATTTTATTGTACGTTCCTATCACACACTTTTAAGTTAACAAACTCAAAAGTGCAGAAGCGCGTTCGCGAGTAATGGAGAATGTTCAAGTCATTGGGGATTTAGATTTCAAAATTGAATTATAAGTGTGAAAGGCTGGAAGAGAAGAGCAATGTACGGTAAGAGAAAAAGGACGAAATTTGCAATCTCGTGATTGACGGCCACAAATTTTATAAAAGTTTCTACCGTCGTTATTACTAAAGCAATGAAAATTCAACTCATCGTTTTTCAAGAAAGTAGTCCTTTTTATTTAGCTTCTCTTGTAGAAAATAATATTTTAATAAATCTTGTCTAATACAAATATATACTAAGTTGTAAATGATAAAAGTTAGTACAGCTTGTGTTAGTGAATATATAAAACTAATTAAGTTGGCCTCACACAACAGCTTAAGCTATTGTGGTGAAACGGTCACTTAATATGGTATCAAAGCCTTTATGACCAAGTGGTCGTGAGTTCAAATTCTACCACCCACCTATTATTCAGCACAAGGTAGAGTGAGCCTGTGCAAGTTT
>JAOQMQ010000002.1:11606828-11617595 GCA_027563845.1 Erythroxylum subrotundum | reverse complement strand
TGTAGGATGTTTTCACAATCAGTATCTTGGGCAGACATGATTGCTGTGACAGGTGTAGGATGTTTTCACAATCCATTGGGGAGGTTAGATTCAGAGTAAGAGGTCTAGCTTTTAATATGATAATAATACATTGAATAAAATATGTATTCTTCTAACTTATTATCTTCTAACTTATTATCTCGCAACCCCTTTAATATGCAATGTTGCCCTAAAAGTAACCAATGCTAGAATATGAGAATTTATATCTTCAAAAAAAATTAGCTAGATGTCATATCCAAATTTTAATACAATCTCTCTTTCAAATCTAATTCCAACAAGCATTAGACTTATATAATATATTTAATTTTAAGAAATATTTAAAATTATGTAAAACATCTAATTTCAATTGATAATCTAATTTTATGTAATAATCTTTTTTATTGATTAATATAATCTCCTACGACATAGCATTATACAATAATTTTTTATACTACTTGTTAATTATTCATTTTAATCATTCTTTTTCTTCTCTAAATAACCAAATTCTTATTTGTGTAATTTTGGAATTTGTCAAGATAGTGTTGAAATCTACATTTGACAATATCATCAACAAAAATTTTGGCACATTTTTGTTCTTCTAATGAAAGATTCAAGAAATCTATGAATTTATAGGCTATAAGGAGATTATAAATCAAATATTGAGGTTTTCTAGGATCCTATGTATATTTATTTTGTCTACTTTCTCTTATAACAAAAGCAGAGGTTAAATATAACTACCAAGATCAAAAGACTAAAGTCATTAGTAGACTGTTTATAATATATAAAGTAACCAATGCCAAAATTTGAGAATTCATATCTAAAAATTGCAACAAGCATTTAGATTTATAAATATATATAATTTCAAGAAACATTTAAGTTTATGTAATACAACTAATTTCACTAGATAAGTTAAATTTACGTAATAATCTTTTTGCACTATATTACAACGTTCTTGTTCTTGGCACATTGCGAGGCCTAGAGACAAATGAGTCTTTTAACCTAACATTTTTAGAAGGGATTTAGCATGCCCACAACAGTCTCCAACATCTCTTAACTCAATTATAGTTTCACTTCTATATTTTTATTTGTTTTTTATCATATTATATAGGTAGTCAAATTTTGATTCATTTTGTGTCTGTGTCATTAAGGGGTTTATAGAAACTTGATTCTAATTTCCTTCTCATGCTAACACCAATATTGTCATCCTCCCAAATGTTTCTAACTCTCATTTTTGCATGCCATTGGACAATATGATGTGTCACCTTCTAACAAATAGATATTTTGGAATTTGTTTGATCTCCACCCTACTAAAAAACTTACATATGTGTTCCCTTAAATTAACACAAAAGTAGTTACACTTAGCTAGTGGGGATAAGTCACCTAATGTACTTGTGTACATTCAGATAACATTGCACACTTTATCCATGTCCTTTACCTGGTATAAATTGCTATTCCTTTTATTTTAAGTTTTCCTTACCTTACAATACATCACACTTTAAAAAAAAAAGATCATACGTACATACAAACAAATATACATACATACATACACACATACATACATACATATATATATGTGTGTGTATATATGATTTTAAAGTGAGCTTCATGTCCTGTGATAAATTCTCTAATATAGTATATAGTATAATCAACCAGAATTTGAGCTTCCATCTCCATTCCCTTATGCAGTCATTTATTTCTATCCCTCTAGATTGTATACAGAGCACAATAAATAAATATATATGTAAGCTAAGCTTAACAAAATATACAATGACTAGAAATGCAAATTAGACCCAATACAAATAAGCACTTAACATGACAAAGAATCAATCTCTGCTCCCAGTGACTATCTTCACATATTACAAAAGATCTTCATATGATGACTGATTTTAAAGTGAGTTTTATGTCTTATGAAAAACAATCCTTCAACAACAACCTCTACAGATAGGAGAAATAGGGGCTGTGAAAGAGCTTTTGTATGAGAAAAGTTGTATTCACTGTGTGATTCACAAAATACATAAATTGAAAGTAGCTAAATATAAATGCAAAAGAACTAATGAAATATGTAAGATAGATTTAATCCAATCTACAAGATAAGGATAAACACTAATATTTGACTAAGAGTTAGTGCTATCATCCCCTTCAACTTATCAGAGTATTGCGACGGTGAATTTGCTCCTAAATCAATGAAAGGTAGATGAATATAAGGCTGGGAAGAAGATACTGTCACACAATGCAAACCCAAATGCATAGTGTTACAGATAATCAAAACAAGCGATTAAGCAATCTTAAACCCAGATTAAATCGTCCACTTCAATCGACTCAAAAACTAACATTACCCGACATTAATCGTAAGCAAAGTAGTTCAATGACTTACCTCAACCAACACGCACATGCACTCCGACTGTAGATTATAGAGGGCCGTCAACTGGTGAAGCAACCTCCACAGATTCCAAGTGCGATAGAAGATGAGAGAGGGAAGGTGGCTCGAGGAAGAGGGAAGGCGGCAGAAACGTGGGCGGGAGACTGATAAAGCTAGCTCTGATTTTCATTTACACAGAAGATGAGACGACGTCGTTATAGGGAGGGGGCAACACGACGTCGTCTCATCTAGTGGGGAGGGGAAATTAAATACGTGGACCTAGCCTTTCCCGACGTTTAATTCTCAAGAACGTCGTGTTTTCTATTTTGGTACGTCTTTCTAGCAAAATGACGTCAAACACTTCGATTATCCGCGACGTCTTCATACAACATCGCAGAATCTGGGCTCTTTTCATGACGTTTTTCCAGACGTCACGAAAGCTTCAGACCATTCGCGACGTCTACTTTAAAAACGACGCGAAAAGTATGGTTTTGTTGTAGTGTTTGTTTCCCATTTTGGCATAGGGCTTTACCTGCCTCCTTTCCTATAAATAGGATAACTTTTCACTAGTTTAGATATCTTTTTAGGTTTACGTAATTTTCATCTACTCTTCATTTTGTTGTTTTTGTTTCAAGTCATGAGTGGCTAAAATCTTTGTTCTAGTCAAGATTATTAAAGTTTGATTCAATAAAATTGTGAGAATTATTCTTCAATTGTTTTTTCTCTTATTCAATGTTTGAATATTTTCGGTATTCTTGAGATTTTATTTGGTTTAAATAGTGACGTCTTATTTATATCAAATAAATACTTCTATTTGGATCTTTAAACCCATTCATGTTTATTAGATCCAATAAAGTAGAAATCTAATGCATTCGATGAAATTAAATCGTTGGAATTGCATTCGTGGAAATATTCAATTCACCTTAAATAATCCAATTCGAGTATTATTAGGTGAAAATGGTGGCTTTTCTAATCTTTAAAGCTGTTTACAATCTAAATCCGAAAAGTTAATTTGGACTGAATGATAAACAAGATTTATTTGTGGATCAATTCCCATCTAAATTACAATTAAGGAAAATCAGAATATTAGAACTTATTAATACTCATAACCATTTCATTTGAGAAGGAAATTTATATTTCCATTCGATGATCAAATAAATTGAATTAAAACCGAGATGTCTTGGCTTTAATTTTTCTTATCAATTCCTTCATATTATAATTTTTGCAGTTGTCTTCTTTTTCTTGATAAATATAGTTGTCTTATTTTCGATTATTAAGTCATTCAATCACAATACCCTCTTTTTATTTATTGATTTAGAATTCAGATTATATAACGAGTCTTTGTGGATTTCGACCCTACTCGCTATTTTAACAAAATTTAAGTGTTCAAGAGTAGGAAATTATTTTTGTTGTTTTTGACACCTAACATAATTGCTTTTGAACCAACCTTTGGTGCTTTCCCTTTATATTAGAATCATTTTCATAACCTTGACCCTTCACATGGTGAATAATAAGATCAAAAGACTTAAATACATTCATTATTTCATTGAAAAGTCCCAATCCAGATGTGTCATCTATGTAACATCCCGTTATCCCATGTTAAGGGTTAAAACCCCAGAATAGTGTACATGAGAGTTTATTGAGAAGTTAGAAAGTAAATTTCATGCTCATGTATAATATAGCATACATACACATATGATTATTACTTATTGCAAAGATTAAAATGATTATACATGCATTCATTGACATTTTCTAAATATAATTGATTTATAAATGTGATTTTATTGAGAATTGTGGATTATATGTATTGATAATTGTTTTGGAGAGTATAATTATTGATTTTGAATTTTTGGTGAAATTTAGAAAATTTCCAAAATATGAGTGTTTTTGGACTAGGAAAAATGCCAAAATGGCAAGATAATTGAATTATGGTAGTAGAAATAAGTGTCAAACGGCGGTTGAAATAATTGGTTAATGGTATTAGGATTTGTTGAGAATATGACGTTGAAAATTTGGAAACAATTGGATTAAAAATTGGAGATAAATGGGCTAGTTTAATAAGAGAACCAAGTAAGACTATAGGAAGTGGACATATGGCAAGTGACAAGTGTCACTTGCCAAGCCATGCATCTACTCTTACGACACTCTCTCCTAAAGTGAAAGACCATCTTCCTTTTTATTTGTCTTTTACTATAGTCATTCGTTCTCACCTTTTATTTATTTCTCTTCATTTCGTTCTTCATCTTCTTCACCTACGAACCTCTCTTTTTGCCTTAATAATGCAAGCTTTGTTCTCACCCTTCTTGCTACTATTATTTTGTTATCTTTGTCACTGTCACTAAAAGACCTAACCCTACAACCTTTGATTTTTGATGATTGTGTGAGCCAGGGAATACTAGGGTACACATGATTTTGAAGAGTTTGGAGTTTTACCAAGTAAGTAATGTGTTAATTCTCATGGGTTGTATGAATATGAAACAAATTTGGTGATTAAATGATAATGAGACTAGTGGTCATTATTCATGTACATCATAAGTGATGAACAATGCATATAAATGTCTTATTTCTGCACATGAGATGATTAACCTTTCATAAGATGTTGTTGTGATGATTTTTGAGATAGAAAGATCATTATGATGATGTAAAAAGAGTGCAGAAATTTCATGAAATGATGATATGTGTATGCTCTGTTTTCACTGTTATTAACGTGGATCTCTTTAGGTGTTTTAGAGATGAACTAAATGAGTCTAGAGTTAGGGAAAAAGGAGTAATGTGATGTCATTAAATGGGAGGAATTGAAATGATAGTTAGAGATGAAATGAAGGTGTTAAAGAAGATGAAGAAATGTAGAAAATATGATATGTTTTGTTTTTGATGTTTAGGATCAATCATCAATTTTGATTTTTTGTGTGAATGAGTTGAGCTGAAATGGAAGTAGGAATGAAGAGGAAATAATGAAGACATAAGTTAGAAATGATAGATTAAGCAAAAGAGATTAAGAAGTGATGAAAAATATGTTGTCTCGTAAAATCTGGAGAAGATCGTTTGTCACAATCGTGATTGTGACAAAGAGGGAACCTTAGAGGAGCTACACAATCGTGCAGAAGCACGATTGTGACAGAGAGGAGCCCTCCGGGGACTTGCACGATCATGACAGAGAGGAAACCCAGAGGAGTTGCACGATCATTCACAAGCATGATTGTGACAAAAGGGAGAAAACAGGCAGTGCATGATCTTGCACAAGCATGATCGTGACAGAGGGGAATCAACAGGAAGTGCACAATCGTGCTTGTGCTATGCTTTTTGACAGTTTTTGATACCCTTGACTCTTTTGACCATAACATCTTCTACAGACCTCCGATTGACTTGAAATTTGGACCACGAACTCCTCACACATTGTCTTTCCTCTCCACCAAATTTCATGGCCATCTGAATTCATTAGGAAAGGATTGATAATGATTGATTGATGAGTTTAGGATGAAAATGATAAAGTGAGCTGGAATTTGTTAAATGGAATGTTTTCACTGAACAGGCATATGTATTTTGTCCATCTATTGATCTGTAGATATCCAAATGGAATGATTTTAAGTTTAGATTAAACTAGAGACATATGGATACAAATTGCATTAAGGAATCTAATTTTTAATTCTGTCTCTATAGTTTCAAAATGTGTATTGAAGTTGAGTATTGAATGTTGTTGTAGTTTGAGTACAGTCTGAAGTATTTTGTAAATAACTTGCAGAATACTGAACCAAATTGTGTGAACTTGGTGTCTTTTGAGACTTAAGACATATTGGAACATTTTTTTAGAAGAAGGTGTTATCCAAATACCTCAATTTCCTTGTCTGAGGCATTTGATGCATGAATAAGATATTGTAAGTGCTCCTTGTATATGAATTTGACAAAATAAGTGATACTTAACATTGTTATTGAATGTCAGACCAAGGTCCGATAAGAAATGTGTATGTGAATGTATAAATGAAATCAAGTAACTGATTAAAAATATATGAATGTGATGTATTTCATTACATGAATGCATGACAACATAAAGACTGTTGTAACCGAAGTAGCCATCGAAAAAGAGCTTAAGATCATAATGGGATAAGAGCCTTTGGCTCAGTTGTTAATGTACCCAGTATCCATTAAGGGATATGAGATAGTTTATGAAACAAGCCCGGTATCCACAAAGGATATGGGCCAGTAAAAAGGCACTCGGTTGCAACAAAATAATAAAAGAAAGTGAATCACATGAGCATTGCATATACATTTAATATGTATGTTTGAATGATTGAAATGTATTGTTGAATTGTGTTGAACTTGAAATGTGAATTAAATGATCAAAGTGATATGTGATGCTATATGATTATCATTGAAATGATGTGAATTATATGATTACATAAACTATTTGTGTTATATGATATGAGTGAACCATCGAGGATGGTTAACTCAATGAGTTCGGAAAACTCATCAAAATTACAACGTTGACATTTCAGGTCCGGGAGAGACGATATAACTTCTAAGTCAATTTAGAAGAGAGCTAACACTGATTTTTGGATTGAAGACATAACTCAAAGGTCGGTCAGCTGAGACTGAAGGATCTAGATAAAATTTTTGTATAATTCCTCACATGACATATTAACAAATCCTACTAATATACTCATTTGTTGACTCAAATCTGGTGTACAATCAAGAATTATAGAAAAATATTTCCCCTCTTTAATGATTCTTATGATAAAACTTCTAACACTATGTTTTAAAAGAGAAATAAACTCATTTTGAATTTTGTTACCAAGATAATGATGATGAATTTTATGATTTAGAATGTGTATAATATTATCTTGCATTATTACATCTAATTAGGCAATCATCTTAATCAATCCCAAAAAATTACCATTGGTATCTTAGTAAAGTTTCTCATTGGACCCTCAAAATACTAAATTATATTTAGCAAGACATTTCACAACACAAATTATTATTATCAAAACTTGTCTTGGGCATTCTTTTTTCTTTACAATTTCTTGTTGCAAATCTTTATCAATTGTTTGAATTAACTATTTTACTTGTTTTCTTTTTTCTTTTTGCTTTTTCTCACTTCCAGACATATGCTTTTTAGGCAACATTATATAAAACAATTATAACATAATTAGAATAGAAAAAGAACAAAAGTACCTTTATGCAATTGGAAGGAGGCGTGCATGATATAACAACAATTGCTCGACCATATATCACAAAAATATATCAATGGTATTATATATCTGTGACAAAGAAAAAAAAAACAAAGAGCAAAATTTAATATCCTATATAAAAATGAAAAATCAATGCACTTTGCTATGATATATGCGAAATAAAAGAGATATAAATTACCTAGATAAATTTCAATTCAAAATTTCATATTATTTATTTTAAAAAGATATTAACAAGAATGAGTTGGAAAATTTTAAAATTAGAGAACTCATTACAAATATAAAAAAGATATTTAAAGAATAAAAGATGAAGATTTAAATTAGATAATAAAGAGATGATTATCCCTAGATTGGAATGCATGAGTATATTTATAACATGTCGTACAACACCCATTTAATAACCTTAATCAATGTAATTAGATTATCATAATAATGATAATTTAACAATTGACGTTTAAAATGAATTTTTGACTTAATTTTTCATAATATTAGATAAAGAGGTGATATTATGCTGAAATAATAATAATTTAATGAATGATTAATTAACTAAACATTTATGCATATTATTGAATTGAACTATAGAGAACTAACCACAATAATTTAATAAATAATATATTAATAATGAAATGATTTATTAGCGACATATGTTATTCTAGTAATTTAATGGAGATATCATACTTAATAAATGAAATATTAGCTATTAAAATTGCTAATGATAAATAACAACACAAATTATGCAATTTGGTTTAATAATTAAATTATGATGCTCTAAAGATTACATAATAATTATTTATATATAGGTGTTTGCATAGATTAAATTAACTCAATATATAAAAGATATAATAAAGGCATAACATCTACAAGTAGGCTCATATGAGTAACCCCTTTTTATGTATAATGTTGGAAAATCGGGTTGAGATTCGATCCCGACTACAACAGAATAATCACAAAACTTTTTCGTGACTTTTGATTTCCCGAAAACCAAGATCTATTTAATTCTATAAAATGATCAACATAAATTATAATAAAGAAGAAATTTAATTCGTACCTTATTCTTAAAATTGATCTTTATCTTGTCGTATCCCTCGAATTGTTCTTGAAATCGCTTTGTTTCAACCATTGTCGCCGCCCAAATGTCCGGCCTTTAATGGTATCCACAGAATGAGTTGAGAGAACTCTATAACTCTTATAAAGAAGGTTAAGAAAGAAGTGCTAGCTCTATAGAGTTTTGGTTCAGCCTGATTCTGTTGAGGCTGGACGTTACTGCTTGGATCCATGAAGCTGGTAGATTTTGGCCCTGAGATACCTGCAAAACACCAAAGGCACACCGGGGGTTGATCGCCGGCAAGCCCCTCCGATGCTTAAGTCAGTCTTTTGTTAAGGGTTTTGATCGCCGAGATTAGAGAAAGACAGGGTATTAGTATCGTACCTGTATCATGGCGAAATAGTACCTTATATAAGGAATAGCTGCTAGGTTTAGGTTTTTACGTAGGTCTTTACGTATGCATGGGAGGTTATCACCTACGAATGGGCCGTCGATGCCTGGGACTAGGACTGGGCCTAGCATGGCTGACCTAGCCATAAGGCCCCCTACTCCTCGAGTTTGATCATGGAGAAGGGTCGAAGGAGTACTCTAGGATTGTACGGCTCGTCTTCATGGCATCCCGTGACGAGGCCGGTCAACCGGAGATCGATGTCCCATGCGCAATAGCTCCTGCTATGACAGAAGATCGATCGGGCTTTTATGCCTAGCATACGATAGTTCGGGCTGGGATAGGACGATTGGTTGGCTCGTGCTAGAGCTGGGCGATCGATCGACTCGGGCTTAGGACAGGGCGGTCGATCGGACGTCGATGTCTAGTCATAACGCTAGGTCTAATTATTACTTGACGATACGTATCTTCTGAGCGCCGTTCAGAATTTGAAGCGATGCATCTTTTTAACCGCCGCGCAGCTGTCATGCGCTGTCATGCGTGTCCTTTCGACTGTCACACCGCTTCGAATTTCTAACAACCCTAATTCACCTCCGCTCAGATCTTGCCACGTGTCTAAGCTCGGCTCGGATTTCCTCCACGCGTCCAGCGCTGGTTGGAACGTCCGTTCAGCCGATCTTCTATATATACTTAGGATCGACAGACTACAGATTTTCTTCACGCGTATTTTATTCTCTGTTCTCCTTTCATTTTCATCTTTTTGCCTGCAGTCACTGGAGTTTTCTTTCCATCGTCGTTCAAATTTCAAATTTCAATCACTATACTAGGTACGTCCTTTTTCCTCTGTTCATCCTATAAATTTCCGTTTTGTAACCATGTCGTCAACCAGTACTAGAGGTGAAGTTAGTCTTAGGAATGAAACCGCCGAGAGGGCCTCGCAAATAGTCATGCCGCTTGAAATAATGGTGGAAGCAATGGCGATATCGAAGGTAAGAC
Organism: Erythroxylum subrotundum; assembly: GCA_027563845.1. NCBI lineage: Eukaryota > Viridiplantae > Streptophyta > Magnoliopsida > Malpighiales > Erythroxylaceae > Erythroxylum > Erythroxylum subrotundum. The sequence continues at coordinate 11,607,606 of JAOQMQ010000002.1, read as the reverse complement.
CAAATGAAGGAATTGTGGCGAGCGACCGGAAAGATGGGCAGGTCGTTGAGGCGCCGCCGTGCGACCCATCGTCGATGACTGAGAAGGAATTGAACCGATCAGTCATTAAGAATAACATCCCTTTATCGTAGGGACCCAGGCTAGCCTTCGAGAGGGAACGAATCCATAGCAATCTGGGAGGCTACTTCGCTGTTTCGGACAACTTTTTCTCGACCAAGGGTATGAAGCTTCCATATACGCCGATTATTGGCGATGTATGCGACGTCTACGCATTGAGGCCGAGCCAGATCCCTCCAAACGGTTGGAGGTTTATCAATGGTCTGGCCTTGCTATGTCATCAGTTTGGGTGTCCTCCATCGATCGGCATTCTGCGTCACTTCTTGCGGCTGAGCCAAAGTTCGAGCACTGGGGCCGGGGTCCCTCACTTCCAGTATAGAGACGCGAGGTATCGTCCTGCTGGAACCGCTTCAAAAGTCCAAGCATGGCGGATGAAATATTTCTTCGTGAGGCCCCCGGGATCTACCTTTGAGTCTAGGCCGTGGAGGTATCGCCTAGCCAAGTGGTGGAACAAGATCTCAAATCTGCTCCTCACCAGGGAGGAATGGGAGGTGGTCGATCGCATCAAGGCGCTCAGTCGGTATGACTTCGATCGCCTCATTTTGGGGTACCGCGGGGGGGCCTCGGCCGAGTCATTCTTAATTGACCCCCCGCCCCGAATTAGCGGGCTAGGAGAAGAAACTGCCCCTTCTGGTTGACTCCTCGTGGTTGGACTGTTTGC
>JAOQMQ010000002.1:11583460-11593674 GCA_027563845.1 Erythroxylum subrotundum | reverse complement strand
TCGGGAAGGTCCCGGTAACAAAAATTTTTGTTTTCCGCACCTTGTACATGTGATGTACATCCCGGGATTTTCCTACAAGATGGAGATAATAGAATAGGCTCTTCCTAAGAAAGACAACAATGTTATCTAGTGTAGTAGGAGGAGTTTTAGTAATTGGAGGGAATGATTTTTTATTCTTCACATATTGAGGAAACTCTATGATATCAAGGAGAAGAGGGAATGATTTTTTGAGTAGGAGAAAGAGTAATTAGATTGGCTTGTAAGGCCGAGAGGGAAGTCTACAAGAATGTTATGGTGACCTTTGATATGGCAAATGGTGAATTTATAGCGGGAAAATCATTCTTGCCACAGAAACAATTAACTATTAGGTAATGTCTTCCTATTAGGCTCAAGAATCTTAGGAAAAGTTATATTATCCATTTCAATCATAAAGTGATAAAGGTCGGTGAATGTTGAATTTTTCGATCCCCCTTTTTACCACCAAAACCTCCTTGTAGATAGCATGATAATGTTTTTTTTCTGATTATTTGAACTGGCCACTAACATGGCCATAGTAATGTCTTTTCCTATCAATCTATTCAATAAAGATGGCACCTAGTACTAGTCACTAGCATCTGTCTATAGAATATGCTGACCTTTGTCAGGAATCTTTAAAGAAGGTTGATTATGACATGCTTGTTTTAAATGTTGGGCAGCTCTGTTTTGTTCTTTACTCCAAGATAGTGGATTCTTTCTCAGTAATTTGGACAAATGACTAATGTAGTTAGCCATGTGGGGAATGAAATCTCTGATGAAATTAATAATTCCAAAGAATTGTTGTGCTTGCTTTGTGTTGAGATTTTCATCTGGGAAGTATAATAGCTCACTGGCTATGTGTGGATCAGGCTAATAAAATCTGTTATGAAAGTTGATACATAGGAATTCTATTTGGGTTGTCCTAATGTAACTTTTCTTGTCTGAGAGCATGATTCCATATTGCTGTGTGAGATCCAAAAATGTTTGAAGTAAGGCTTTGTGTTCTTCATGGGTCTTGGAGTATAAAAGTATGTCAATAATGTAGATCAAAGTATTGGAGAGGATGAGCTCATAGATTTTAGTCATAGCCTGTTGAAATAATGAAGTGGCAATCTTGAGTCCAAATGACATTATTGTCCATTGATATTAAGCATTAGGAATGGACAAGACTATCTTGTATCTTTATTAGGGATCGATTCCTAATTGTCAAAATCCTGCTTTCAAATCAAAATTTAAAAGATTGTAACTTCTTTGAAAAACAGGACCTATGTATTGATTTTGAGTAATGAGAATTTGTCATCCCGGAGGAATGTATTTAGAGGTTTATAATTGATCACCAACTTCTTTTTTTCTCGTTTTTACTCAACTCTTTGGTTAAAATAAAAAGTCAAACAAGTTTAATCTGATTTTGTGGGATCAATCAATCATTGTTGAAGTATATTCTTCTTGTGTTAACTTCAAGTCATCAAGATTCATACCATGATGAGTAGCCTTGGTAGGATCAATGTCTTCATTCTTTTTTATCGGTAGACAAATAAGGAAGTGAGATTTTTTCCAAAGAAGATTGGAGGTATAAGAACTATACATAGTTCTCAGGACAGTGTTCCAAAATTTGATCCCTTAATACTTCACATGGAAGTAGTACTTGAGTGAGCTCAAATACATTTCTTGTAAAGAAGGCAAAGATCCACCTATTCATTATGTTAAACCTGATGGCCAACTTATATACATCAGTCACCACCAAGGATATTGCATATGGGACGTAAGTCCATCCATATGAAAGTCAGACTGTGAAATAGGTCAATCATGTAATTATACTTCAGATAATGATGGTGAGGCCTATACCTGAAGAAGAAAGACCTATTTTCAGATATTGTCAACCTTCTGTCACTCTAATGATCATGATCCATACTCTAGACTATAGGTTAGGCTTAAAAACCCAAAATCTAAGATGCATAAAATTTCAAGAACTAATCAATATCCTTACATAACCACTTCTCAGCAAACCTCAATCAGTTATTTCTTGCGAGTTGTTTTATAATAAATTTATTGATTATTTTAATTTTGCTTTGACCATGAAGGGTTATTACTGATTAGTTACTGGCACGTAATCCGGAGATATCAATCTATGCATATCTCGGAAGCATCGTGAAGATAACGTTACTTGGTAAGACAATTGATTTTTTTATTTTCCTCTTATTTTTAGTTTTTAAATAAATAGAAATTGAAAGAAGAAAATTAACAAAATAATCACTCCAAGAAGAATCTCGGTAACAGAATGTTGGGAACACGTGCCATCTGACGACGATCACACGTCAACTCACTCTTTTCAATTCTCTACAACCAGTTCCACTCTCTCTCACTTGGTGTCTTCGTTCCTTTACCATATGATTTGCCAAGAAAATATAACAAAACCAAATCTTTAGAAGCCTCACCGTCCCTCACTTGTCCTCTTCAACAACTGTTTTCTGAATCGCAAATTAGTTTCAATGTCCATGGAGGTTAGCAAAACCTTGGTTTATTTTTTTGTTTTTTTTTTCACGAAAATAAATCTCGCGCACTTGTTCTGTATCGTTATTTTATGAGTTTTGTGATGGTTAGAAATCCAGTTTATTAGCAAATTCAAAGTTTATGCATGTATATGTTTCTTTTTAATTTTTGTTATTCATTTCTTTTATGAATATGAATCAAAAGCACCACGAATTGGATTTTTTTTGCTTCATTTAGAAACTGAAATACTCAGAACTTGAAGGTGTGGGACTCAAGTATACGCTCTGTTTTTGTGAAGTTTTTCGATGCTTCTCTTTATTTTCTTTTTTGGTTTTAGTTAATTGAGTTGGATTTTGTGAGCAGTGAGATTCTCACTGAAATAAAGATATTGGAATTCGTCGAACCAGTTGACACTAATTGTTCTTCCTTGTTAGATATGAGTTGGGTGTGCTTCTTTACATCAGAGCAATTGACTCTAGTTCAAGGTTTTACCTAAAACTATGTGAGTTTTATTGTGAGTGGGAGGTGTGAAGAAGCTACTGGCTTGAACCCTGAAGTCATTAGCTTTGCCTTCAATGGACTTTTATATGATCACTTCCTTTTGATTTACTCTAAAAGTTTTTGCCTGTTGGTCTTCTCTTTATTTTGAACTCAATTATGTAACCGAAAATGGTGCTCAAGTCTATGACATGAATTTCCCATCCAACTCTTTGCTATCTAATTTGATGCCGTGATGATGCAAAAACATTAATAATGGGGTTACCTTCTTGGTTTTTCCGTAAGCTGTCAGATGCTTGCTAGTCCTTTTGTAATTTTGCCTCTCTGGAAAATGTTTATCTTATTTCAATGAATAAAGTTAGTTTCTAAAGATCAGAGACAAATTGCAATTGAGAAAGTTTTTGGAGAGTGTTGCTTGATAGTACTTATAACATAGTCAAGACATGAAAATTGATCGTATAATCTGGATTCTAGAATCCATGTAAATTTTTGGAGTGAAGCTAAGCCTGTTTTCATCACGTAAGTAAGGAATATGATGTAACAAGTGGCTGTTTATTTCGTGATATCCATTGGCTCTGATCTTTATGGATGTCCTTGGTCTTTCTTCTTATCCCATGGAAGTCCAATTGTTATCTCCTTGATTTTTTGAATCACTTTATTCCTATAGCCCTGATATATGTTAGGAAATATGACAGTAGATATTCAGTAGTTAAAGCTTCCACGGCAAGATTTAATTTGAATAGTGAATGAATTTTATATGTAGATTGTTCATCTTATTGCCTGATCTAGTTTTTTTTACTTGTCAATGCAGATACGTACGGTAAAGGTTAGTAATGTTTCCTTGGAGGCAACAGAGCAAGATGTCAAGGAATTCTTTTCCTTTTCTGGGGAAATTCAGTATATAGAATTGCAAGGGTTGGTGAATAGTTGTTTTTCTAGTTTTTTCAATTAGTTTAAAATAAGAATGAAGCTTTCCAACTTAGAGTAGGGCTCAGCTATTTCGTATTGACAGGAACTTAATTAACCACATATGTAACCTTACTCTGTTTATTTTGCAGTCAGAATGAGCGGTCTCAAATTGCATATGTTACTTTCAAAGATCCTCAAGGGGCAGAGACTGCAGTTCTTCTTTCGGTGCCTTCACTTCTTAACAACTATTAGCTTTAATTTTACTAGATTACAAGTTGCCAAATATTTCTATGTGAATCTTTCTGATACACATTCTAACAGTTTCTTATCCATCATGTTAGCGAAGGGACTTTTTAAGTGAACGAATCCTAAATTGTATAGCGGATCTGTTGGATTTCTTTATGTTAACAATGAATCCTAAATGGTTTAACAGATCTTTTGGGTTTCTTTAGGTTAACAATTGCAAAAGATCTGATTGTCTGAGGGTGATATACTTTTTGTGAAATTTAGTTACCATTATTTCTTCTACTGAATTGGTGGCAAAGTTGATAGATTCATATTATTCTGTTATCTTTTGTGAATATTCTCATTTTGTTGGAACGATATATCAATTCTCCAGAAATATTTAAGGCCAGTGGTGCAAATATTTGAAAATTTAAGCCCTAATTACTCTGCTTTCTTAAGAAATTTTTTCACTTGAAACCTGGATCCTGGAGCAAGTAGCAGTCATATTGGCCTTGAAATTGAACCTTGCAGATGGCTGGTCTTTTACTTCTCTGTTTCTGTTGTTGTTATGTATGGATTCTTACCATCTTCAACTAATTGATGTCTTTCAATTATGCTTTATTGTCAACATGGCTGATCTTTGTTGCTAGAGTTCCATTTTGGATTAAGCAACAGCAGCTATTTTCTCTGGTATATGATGTGTTGTTATATTTTGAACTCATTTTTTGCATCTTGAGAATGGCAGCATTGATCTGTTTCTGCATACTTGAGATGGTCTGAGAAAGCTAGGAACATATGCTATCAAGTTATCTGTAAACGACTAATTTCAATTGTACATCAATATAATCATATTTTTATGTGCAAGTTTTACTCATAAGCTTTATATTTCAACTTGATCAAATTTTCCATTTGAAATACCTGCCTTCCACAATTTTATAAGCACATTCACGTGGCACAAAATTATATATAAACAATTATGTAGGCTTGGATACATTGTGAGATGATAATAAGCTTATTTTGTACCTTTCAGGGAGCAACAATAGTCGATCAGTCAGTTGTGATTGAACCAGCACCAGAGTACAAACTGTCGGCTGCAGCTTCAGCCCAATCTAGTGTAATGTCACTGATTGAGCAATCCCTTACAATTTATCTTGATAAATTATTAATGTTGTAACTCTCTTAATTCTGCAATCTCATCAGGGAACAGAGAACAGTTCGTCCAATGCTCAATCTGCTATTCAGAAGGCTGAGGATGTTGTAAGCACCATGTTAGCCAAGGGCTTCATTCTAGGGAAAGATGCCGTTGGCAAAGCCAGGTCCTTTGATGAGAAACACCAACTTTCATCAACTGCCACTTCAAAAGTTGCTTCTTTGGATCAAAAGATTGGTTTCAGCGAGAAAATAACTGTTGGTACAGCTATGGTGAATGACAAAGTAAGGGCAGTGGATGAGAAATTTCGGGTTTCTGAAACAACCAAGTCTGCATTTACAGCTGCTGAACAGACAGTGAGTAATGCTGGATCTGCTGTCATGAAGAACCGTTATGTGCTAAGTGGAGTCTCATGGGTCACGGGTGCTTTCAGTAGAGTAGCCAAGGCAGCGGAGGAAGTTGGTCAGAAGACCAAAGAGAAAGTTACGGCTGAGGAGGGACAGTCTCATGAAGGACAAGGCTATACTCCAGTTCGTGATACTTGAGTCTTTAAGCTGCTACGTCTGAGTAAAGTTCAGGCCCTTGAAACTGATGATGGTTCATTATCCCAAGAGTTTGTGTATATACTCTCATACAAACTTTGCAGTTATAAGCATGTGAGCGTCCCGTGTGCATTGCATTTCGTTTACTCTTTTTCATTTATTAGGGTGGTATAGTAGCATATAACAGTGGCGTGTTTGTAAAAACAATATAAACTTCTAAATATTGATCCTTTATGGTTTTGGAATAAGAAACTGAAAGTCATTATGTAACAGTTCTCAGCTTTAATTTTAAGTATTTGTTTATCAAATCATCATTTGGTTTTTAATGGTTATTTATAGGGATTCTTAACCTTACTTGACATGAACAGCGTTTTTCTTTTCCCTCGACATATTTTGCTTTCTCATCTTAAAAATCTTGTTACAATCTTTGGAAGATTATAAGGAGCTTGCAGAAGTCATCGATGTTTGTAGAATCGAAAGTACCTACTTACACGCGCCACATTCATCTGATGCTGACTAATTTGGACTAATATATCAACCTAGCTTTACATTAGTAGTGATTAGTTTTGCTGAATGGCGAAGATCTGTATTTGCCTTTTGAGGTGAATGCTTATTTTATTGTCGTATAGATCCTCTCAACACTTGTTAGACTTTTTATTACGAGCCTTGGCTTTAGATGTAACAATAAAAAGAGTGAATCGGATTTCCTTTTTACAAATAGTCATTTCAATCTTTTCTAACATTTTGGTTCTAACATCCTCTCAAAAGCTGATGAATGAAAAAGAAAGACTATACAGCGTAGCATTGAAGATGATTAATAAATAGGACATTGTCGTAATAAGAAGGGTAGCTGATGAATAAATGAAGTAGTACACGATGTAGTATTGTAATCTCTCCTATTCAAAATAAAAGTCGTTTTAGAGGGATGCCAACTTATTAAGAAAGTTAATGAAATGTTTGATATACGCTTATTAATTGCATGTTGAATTGTCTTGAAAATGTAATCTGTATAATCAGGATATGAGAGAAATTAAAGGGTAATTTTGGAAGTAAAATTAGAAACATGTATGAAAAGTCACGAACAAACTTATTTTGAATAATTAAAATCTAACTAAAATGACTTTTATTTTGGACAGGAGGGAGTACGTAATAGTTCTAAATGAAACGAAGTCATGTAAGGGGGCACAAATGTTTTTATGTGATTGGTTGATTTCTAACGGTTGTAGTATTCGTTATTATAGCTGTAGGGAACAGAGGGAGAGGCAACGAATACATGCAATGGACTTTCTCTCACTAAAGAAAGTCTTCTCGCTTCTGCTCAACTTCTTATGCTTATGTATTCTTCTATTTTCTTTCATCAATCCGAACCCTAATTTCCCATTTCAATCACAAAAAAAATACTCGTAACAAATTGGTATCAGAATTAAGATTCGGGTTATAACTAATGTTGCAAATTGGCAAAAGGAACGTAATGAATCACTTGCACTTATGAAGGGTATTATGACAATTATACTTTAAATAACTACCAAAGGTAGTTATGGTTTTGAATTTTAAAAAACCAAAGATCAAAAGATAAGTGTAATTTTTAGAATAAAAAACTTCTGAAACAAGAGATATGCAATAAATGTTCTTTAATCGGTGGAACTACAACAATAATTCAAGTATGTAATTTTTTGTTTTTGTATACATATGCAAAGATTCTGCTTAACATGATATACGTGATTATATTGTAACTTAATTATTTCTTACAGAACGCGTGTTCAAGAGTGGAGACGTGTGGACGAAGGTTTGAGAAGTCAAATGTAAGAGTTAAAGATGAGGCTTGAAAGAACAAGCAGGAGTCGAAGGAATGGATTACTCAATTGTTCCAAAATGATAATGGCGAAAATGGGGTGAGAGGAAATGTTGACTAAAGGGTCCCTAAATTTGGAAATGGAGACGGTTACTATGGTGATTGTTACACCATTCTTACGAGGTCTAGCAAGATTGAATTACCCGTTTTTAAAGGGGAAAATTTGCAAACTTGGGTGTCTAAATGCAAGCAATTTTTTACGTTGGATCATATGTCTGTTGAATTGAAGGTTGGTTTGGCAACAATGTATTTGGTAGGGGAAGCTCTAGCCTGGCACTGAGTTATATGTGAGGAATTGAATAACTAGGAATCCTCCTAGCTGGGTGAATATTTGTTAATGTTGAAGCAAAGGTTTTGGGAGACGGCCTTTGACGATCTGAATAGACAGCTCAAGGAATTGAAGCAGAGGGGTTCGGTAAAGGAGTACTATACGGAGTTTGAAATGAAGTGGCTGAAAGTGGAGATTGAATATCCAGTTAAATTGTGGAATCCTAGAACTCTTCAACAAGCCTATAAACTAGCAAGAAAACACAAGATGGTGGTGAGGTATTGTGAAATAATGGGAAGGATTCATTAAAGAGGGTCGTATTATGCTGGAAGTTCAATGAATTTAACGAAGCCTTTTGAACTTTTGCCTATACCGACGCAAGGGAATCTAAAGAGGGATAGAGAAGTCAAATGGAGTAAAACAACTTCTAGCAAGGAATTGGATGAGTGGCGAGCTAAGGGGTTGTGTTTTTAGTGTGAAGAGAAGCATGTTCCCGGACATAGATGCAAAAAGAAATTATTACACATGTATGTAGTGGAGGATGAGACGAAGAATGAAGAAAGTATTGTAGCTGACGAAGAAGAATTACCCAGCATATCCTTGCAAGCCATGTAAAGAGTATATATGGCGAAATACCAACAAATAAAAGTGCAAGGTATGTTAAGTGGATTAGTAATACATATATTGGTGGATGGGGGGGAGTACCCAAAATTTTGTGGATAAAAACTTAATAACTAGACTGGGAAAGGAGTTAGAGGAGGTGAAGGATTTATCAATTATGGTTGGAGGTGGAATGAATTTGAGCTGCAAGAATGTATGTCAAAATTTACGATGGCAAATGGGAGGAAAAGAGTTATGTGCAGATGCATTAGTGATAAACATTGGTGGAACTGATACGGTATTGGGAGTGAAATAGTTATTAAGGTTGGATGACATTGTATTCAACTATCAAAATGGAACTACGAAATTATGTTGGCTTGGTAAGGAGCTGGAGTTATCGAGTGTTAGGTGTAGAAAAATGGTGCAGGTACTAGAGAAAAATTTAACAAAAATGTGGAGAAACAAGGATGTAATATGTTGTTTTATGGTGGTGTATCAGGTGGAAGAAATTTAGAACAAAAAGAATCAACAGGTAGAGCTGCAAACTTCTGTAGTAGAAGTGCCAAATATAGAAATTCTTGCAGCATTTAAGGAACGATTACAGGAGTTATTGAAACAATTTGAATTAGTGTCTGAGGAACCAAGAGGGTTACCTCCATCACAATTTCACAATCATAGAATACCCCTGAATGAAGGTGTTAGAAAAATGCTCTAAAGGCAATCACCTTTAGCAGTTATTGTACAAATCATTTTATGATTAATAAAGAAATTTTTCATTATTTCGAAGTTCATACATTTATGGATTTGATGTTGAGCTTAAATTGATTTAATGAAGTTCTTGATACAAAACATAGCATGGAGGAAATCATGATAATGAGATTCCTATCATATGTAATTATATTAGTATCTAAACTTTCCCTAGTCATAGGATCAATAAGATGAGATATCATTAATCCAGATAGACTAGCACATGTTATACTCCTTGATTGAATCAAGCAGTAGATCTCATAAGCTGTAGACATGAGTTGTTTATAGTTAATATATGGATGCTTGCGAAGGGTAGTAAGTACATTGATTGACTTACTATAAGATAATCATATGGATATTCTATCTCAGTGTCAATGACAGTCTCATCATAGTAATGGTGCAAATATCCTTTGAATTGAGGTGCTCAAGGATATCTTGGATATTGCTCCTGTGCTTTGACTTTATTCATCAGTGCCTTTCAGGGGTTACTCATAGGGTAGTGATTGGGTACAATTTGAGGTATTCGGAAGTAATTGAGTAGCCAATAAAGGATTCACTACTCTTGATAGAAGGAGATGATACCCACGACCTTTATCGGGGACATTACTCGGGAGTCTCTGGCCAGAGTAGATATGTGTAGTTACCCATAAAGCTAGGCTTGTAGCTAAAGGTTATCGTCAAAGGCAAGGTTTTGACTATGACGAAATGTTTAGCCCAATAGCTATGCTTAAATTTGTTAGGATACTCCTAGCCATTACTGCTCATTATGATTATATGTAGCGCCCCCTTACCGCAGGGTACATACCGGAACGCCCGGAGATCATTCTGGTACATATCCTATGATAAAGGCGCACTACGATTACTCCACATGGCATCATTTTAAAATTTTCTAACAAACATCAATATAATTTCAGTACA
>JAOQMQ010000002.1:11566306-11583360 GCA_027563845.1 Erythroxylum subrotundum | reverse complement strand
AAAGGAGAGAAAAATAGGTTTTGTGGAGAATAGAAATGGAGAAGACAAGAAGATGAGAGCTAGACTTGCATTTGGAAACAAAAAGCACACTACCTTGAAGGAGAAAGCTCATGCACGATGGAGAGGAGAAGAAGACCCAAAAAAATCACCCTAACCTAGCTTTTCAAAGATGAGTGTCGTGGGTGGAGCAAGATGGAAGCTTAAGGGGTATATACTTAAAGGTTAAGTTATAAAATACATGGCTAATGAAGTGCCATTTGTCAAGTTTCCATTGGTTCTTTAATAAGTAATCAATTTTAATCTAAATTCCATCCATTTGACACTTGACCCATAATTCATATACCCATATGCCCAATATGCAATGCCCTATGCATTCAATTCGCCTACCGCTGACCAATCGGTCTGTCGCCCGGCATTTTTCCAGTCTGGGTTTTAACATCGAAAAATTCTAGAAAAATTTCTAAAATTCTCAAATATTAGAAAATCACTAATGGTACTCTCCAAATAATTTTTCAATCTCAATAACCCATAATTTTCACAAATCTCAACTAATTGCAGTTCTGACAGTCATAACCAATTCAACCGGGAGTGTCTATGAATGCATGTACAAATAAGTTCATATGCAATGTGTCATTTTTCATAATACAATTATGCCACATTATGCATAAATAAAGAATAACATTGCTAACCCCTCACTGATTACTCAAAATTCATATTTTACCCTTCCCGCTGGTACCGGGATGTTACATTATAAGATATGATAAATGGATGTGAAGACAGCTTTCTTTAATAGAAGCCTAGCCGAGGATGTGTATATGACACAACTTAATGGTTTCATATCCATGAATGGAGAAAAGGTATGCAAGCTTCAGAAATCCATTTATGGATTGAAACAAGCATCCAGGAAATGGAATATCTAATTTGATGAAACAATCAAAGAGTTTGGTTTCTTACAAAATCCAAATGAGTCGTGTGTGTATAAGAAGGTTAGTGGAAGTGTAATCGTGTTCCTTATACTGTATGTAGATGACATATTGCTAATAGAAAACAACGTCTCTGCTTTGCAATCAGTCAAAATTTGGATATCTAAAACTTCTCTATGAAAGACCTTGGAAAAGCGATTTATATTTTAAGGATAAGGATCTATAGAGATAGATCTAAGAGGTTGCTTGGTCTTTCTTAGTCTTCATACATAGATAAGATGTTAAAGAGGTTTAGTATAGAGCAGTCTAAGAGAGGTTATCTTCCTATGGTACATAGGATTACGCTCTCTAAATCTATGTGTCCAAAGACACAAGATGAGATGGCTCGCATGAGTTTGATTCCTTATGCTTCGACTATAGGATCAATCATGTACCCTATGTTATGTACTAGACCCGATGTATCGTATACTCTAAGTGTTATGAGCAGATACTAGTCGAACCGTGTGAGGGTCATTGGGTGGCTGTCAAGAATATCCTTAAGTACTTGAGAAGAACTAAGGATGTATTCTTAGGATATGGAGAAGGTGATCTTATAAGTGAGTATACTGATGTCAGTTTCCAATCCGATAAGAATGACTCTAGATCCCAGTCTAGATATGTATTCACACTGAATAGTGTTGCAGTCAGTTGGAAAAGTTCCAAATGAGAGACGACTGCAGATTCGATGACAGAGGCGAAGTACATTACAGCTTCAGAAGCGGTTTGGATCAAGAAGTTCATCATGGAACTTGGTGAGGTTCCGAGCATTGTTGACCCAGTGTGGCTGTATTGTGACAACAACGGGGCTATAACACAGGCAAAGAAACTGAGGTCTCATCAGAAGTCCAAACATATATTTAAGCGCTACCATTTGATTAGAGAGATCATTGGTAGAAATGATATCAAAATAGAGGGAGTTCTCACCGATCAGAATATAGTTGATCCGTTGACTAAGCCTATTTTCCAAAAGTGTTTTATGTCACATGTATATGCCTATGGTATTAGATATCAAGGCGATTGACTTTAGTGTAAGTGGGAGTTTATTAGAGGAATGTTCTAAAGGCAATCACCTTTAACACTTATTGAACAAATCATTTTATAATTAATAAATGCGTTTTTCATTATTTCGATGTTCATACATTTATAGATTTGATGTTGATCTTAAATTAATTTAATGAAGTCCTTAATACAAAATATAGCATGGACGAAATCATGATGAGATCATGATAAAGAGGTTCCTATCATGTGTAATTATGTTAGTATATAAACTTTTTGTAGTCATAGGATTAATGAGATGAGACATCATTAATCTAGATAGACTAGCACATGTTATACTCCTTAAGTGGATCAAGCAGTATATCTCATAAGTTGTAGACATGAGTTGTTTAGAGTTAACATGTGGATGCTTACTAAAGGTAGTCAGTACATTGGATTGATCTACTATGTGATAAATCATATGGATATTATATTCCAGTGTCAATGATAATCTCATCATAGCAATGGTGCAAATATCCTTTGACTTGAGGTGCTCAAGGATATCTCGGATACTGATCTTGTGATTTGACTCCATTCATCATCGGATACTGATACAGCTTGAGGTATTCAGAGGTAATTGAGTAGCCAATAAAGGATTCATCACTCCTTATAGAAGGAAATGATACCCACGGTCTCTTTTCGGGGTCATTACTCGGGAGTCTCTGGCCAGAGTAGATATACGTCATGAAGAGAGTCTTCAATGATACATAGAGTAATGAGATCCTTAGGAGAAGATCTAATATTACTTGGACTAGATGTGAAGTAGTCAGTCTAGTGTGAGTTGACACTTTGACCATACTCTGAACAAAGTGGGATATAGATAGTGAAAGGACGAATTGCATGACAATATTGTGTATGGAAGGGTTCGTAGTCAAATCACTGACTTTTCGGTCAATTGAAGGTCATGACATGTTGCTAGATACCGCTCTTGACTTGCTTAAATTAAGTGTTAATTCAGGTGGCCAACACAATAGGAAACCTAATGGGTCACACATATAAGAGATTCGAAGGATGAGTAAAATGGTCTTGAATGGCAATTCAAGATATGAGAGAGTATTTCGGGATTATATCGCGATGTGATTGTGGTAGAAAACGTCGGATGGAATGGATTAGAAACAAGTGTTGTTGGCTGCCAAATTGGCCATTAACTTCCTAAACTTCCATTAATGCATGCTATTCATGGTCATTAACTTCCCATAGCTTCCATTAATGCATGCTAGTCATGACCATTAACTTCCCAAACTTCCATTAATGCATGCTATTCATGACCATTAACTTCCCATAACTCTCTATTAGTGATGGGGGTTATGGAAGGCCAAATGGTGCAGAAACTAGAGATCATTTTCGTGCATCTTTTGTAATACACAAGTGAAATAAAGGTTCTTTCTCATACACACACTCTTTTTTCTCTAACTCTTACAAGAGCTCTTGTCTTTGCTAGCATAAAGAAAGAATTCTAGCCATCTCCTAGTGAGGTTTCATCGTTCTATCCTCATGTGGACTTTCAGTAGAGACGGTCTACGTTGATCGTTGTGGTTTACGACAACCTAAGGCGGAGAAAATTAAAAAACGAAGGAGATCGTCGGAAAGGTATGTAAACATCTTACATTTCATGTTTTTGTTTTCTATATCTATATGTATAAGTAGATCTATTTTTTAAAGGTTCTGTATAAGTGGAATACATGCTACTGTAAGGGATAATTAGGCAGAGCGTTAGTCCCTTCTCTGCTCCTGTGACATTGATTAAAAAGAAAGATAAGACTTGGAGGTTTTGTGTTAATTATAGAGATCTTAATCAATGCACAATTGAAGATAAGTTTCCCATTCCAATGGTGGAGGAGCTGTTTGATGAATTACTTGGTGCGCGATGCTTCTCAAAGTTGGATCTGCGAGCCGGATACCACCAGATTAGAGTATATGAAGAAGGCATCTATAAATAGCTTTTAGAATGCATGAAGGACATTATGAATTTCTTGTAATGCCTTTCGGTTTGACGAACACACTTTTAACTTTTCCAAGCTTAATGAACCAGAATTTCAAAGCATATCTAAGAAGGTTTGTTTTAGTGTTTCTCGACGATATGTTAATATAGAGAAAATCCTTTGAGTTGCATCTAAAACATTTAAAGATGGTGTTGGAGATTCTAATTGAATAACAATTATATGTGAAGCTCTTTAAGTGTTCTTTTGGGGTTGATCAGGCAGAATATTTAGGAAACATCATTAGTGGCCAGGCAGTATTGATAGATCCACAAAAGGTGAGTGCGATGTCGAATTGGCCACAACTGTAAAACATTCAACAACTTCAAGGATTTTTGGTGTTGTGTGGATATTATGGAAGGTTTATCACTAGGCATGGACAATTGAGTAAACCGCTCACTAAATTATTGAAGAAAGATTCGTTTGTGTGGAATGAAGAAGCAACCATAGCCTTCATAGTTATAAAGCATGCATTGACAACTGCTTCCGTATCAGCTCTCCCAGATTTCTAGAAAGAGTTTGTAGTTGAGGCAGCTGCTAGCGGTGAAGGAATTGGAGCAGTTCTTATGCAGGATAATCACCAGTTAGCCTTTGTTAGTAAAACACTATCTAACAAATATAAAAACCTTTCAATTTATGAAAAAGAATTTTTAACGATAGTGATGACTGTAAAATAATGGTCACACTACCTCACTGGATGACACTTTTTAATGCAGACAGATCATCATAGTTTAAGATATCTGATGGATTAGAGAATCACCACTCCTTTTTAATAGAACTGGCTATCTAAGTTGTTGGGATTTGATTTTTCTATCAAATGTAAGAAGGGAGTGGATAATTCTGTAGCTGACTCTTTATCGAGAGCGAGTAGCTCAAAGTTTTTCATAATGTCAATTTCGCATGTGTAGATGGAGTTACTGTTAGAAATTAAGGATAGTTGGTGTCATGAGTCATCCATTCAGAAGTTAATCCAACAGATGCAATAAGGAGAACATAAGGGTACAATATATTTATGGACAGATGGTATTCTACAGTGGAAAGAGCGTCGAATGGTGGGAAATTCAATTCCTTTACTACAAAGACTAATTGAATTATCTCATTCCACAATACATAGAGGTCATTTGGGTTGGTTGGGAACTTATACGAGGATCAATGCTTTCTTTTTCTGGTGAAGGTAACAAAGAGACACAAGAGAGATTGTAAGGAAATGTGATGTTTATGAAAAAAAAAATGAAACTATAACTTCTCTAGGTTTACTCCAGCCTCTGCCTATTCCTCAGTAGATGTGGAATGACATTAGTATGGATTTTATGGAGGGTTTACCTTTGTCTAAAGGTTATTCGGTATTCTTTGTAATTGTGGATAGAATAAGCAAGTATGCTCATTTCATCCCTTTACGCCATCCTTATACAATCGAAAAAGTTGTCAGAATTTTTACAGACATCGTTTTCAAGTTACACGGCATGCCACAGACGATCGTCAATGATAAAGATGATGTTTTTATAAGTAATTTTTGGAGGGATTGTTTCTTCTACAAGGAGTTAAATTGTAACTTTCAACAACATATCACCCACAATCCAATGGATAGATATAAGTTTTGAATCGTACGATAGAGACTTCCTACGGTGCACAACGTCAGATTTTCCAACAAACTGGAATGGATGGTTGTCGCTAACAGAGTGGTGGTATAATATCACATTTCAATCTTCAATACATATCACCCCTTTTCAGGTGATATAAGGATTTCTGCCTCTTGTTTACACTTCATATCTTGCTAGTGATTCTTCTGTTTTAACTGTTGATCAAGTTCTGATGGACAAGGAAGCAATGGTGAATATTTTACGGTTTCATTTGCATCGTGCTCAGAATAGAATGATATAGATAGCTGATTGTCGTCGCACATAACGCGTCTTTGTTGTGGAAGATTATGTTTATTTGAAGCTACAACCTTATATAATGTTTTATTTTGTAAATATTGATAACAAAGTAATCAAAGAATTATATTTATATTAAATTAAAATTTTGTTTTATTTAATTGATATAATTTATAATTTATAATTTTAACTAATATTATAAATTGTGCAAAGCTTCAAGTTTAAATAATAATTTAATTTTTAAAATATACTAAAACATAAAGAAAATAAGTTTTTAATTTTACATAAAACTATTAAGTATATAACATTAAAATAATATGAGAATAGATCATATTACTATTTTATACAAAGAAATAATTATAATTTACTTCAAAATAAAAAAATAATGTTATTGATTAAGAATTCATGAACTAAAGGGAATTAAAGCAATTTTTTTCGTGAGTATGGTAGTTAGTTCTCAACATTATTAATTTTTTCATACATTCTTTTCCAAGTTTTATAATTAAAAATGATCTTTAGTATATTCTTGTCTCATAAAAAAAATTTGTCACTCTTGTAAATCACTTGAAATAAATGATAATTTTAAAATTAATACTTTGATATTATTTATTATTTAAGCAATTTTTACTTACTAAAAACTTGTGAATTAACAATAAGTATTAACTCCCTAAAAAGCATTAATAAAACAAATCTAGAAACAAAGTATCTAATTTCTATTTAAAACATTGAAAATTGGTTTATAAGAACCTAAATGTAGATAATCTTTGCTTATAAAAAAGGTTGTGGCAAATTGAGAAAGTCTCGCGTATGAGAGGTGTGGATGTAATTGTTTATAAAAAAGAAGAAATTGTTTTTATTATAACTGATATATTAATTTGAAGTTCGAGAAATAAAGCTTTTAAGATAGAGAAAAATGAAATAAAAATCTTGAACTAGAGAATTGTGTAAACTACTTGTAACTTCTTTATGTTAAATTTAATGAAATTTGTTTAATTATGTGCTAATACCATCTTCTTTCATAATATGAAATCCACAACAAACTTTATTATATATGACTGCTATCTCAATTTATGCCAAGCTCATCATTACTATGGTTAGCCTCTATTTATAACTCTTAACTCTTGAGTGATTAATAATGTATATTCAGAACTTGAATCCATTTTCCTATATACATGAACTGTAGCTATCAAGATATAGGCCTATAGTTATTTTTATGTATACCTAACTATGATTTGTTTTAAGTCGTTTGGCTACCTTATAGTTTGGTTTATAAACTTGAATTTAGATTTTTTATTATTGATTACTCATTAAATGATTTGTTCTATATTTTTTAATCTCTTAAGTAAAATGGCTTTGTTATCACTAGGCCAACTATTCCGCATGAACTCATGTTTATTTTTTATCAATGTGTATGCAGTAATTTGCATTGCAAAATTGATTATTGAATATGCTCCAATCTTTTTTATTCTTCTTATTTATGGTTTGATGTTTTGATTGTGACTAAACTTGTTTTAAAAAATGAATACAAATTATATAAAAAAAGTTGAAATAAGTCTCCAAACAAAGTTAAATGTGTTCATTGCAATCTTGAAATTTGATTATTCTATATACCTTTAAGGTTGATCTTTAGTTATTATATTAACTTATTTTCTTAGTCTAATAAATGAAAATTACAATTTATTTTAGTAATATAGCCAATAAGAATAGAAACCACTTAAATTATTATGATTGTAGATTGGTAACACCTATAAGAACTTCTTGGATCAAATTCAATCCACGAAGGTAATTTTATAGATATGCCCAATTTAGGGTAAATTTTAAAGATAGATTTAATTTTTTTATATTGGATTTTATATTGATGGATATACATGTTATTTACAAAGCAAACGAAAATGTAATTACTTTACGTGGCATGACAAAAAATTCAAAATAAGTATTGATGTAATTACTAATTAAAGAGCTTCGAGAGATCAATGGCAAATTAAAGAATTAACAAGATTACTTATTGTTACGGAGGATGTTGATTTGAAGTTGGGTCATCTTTTTGTCATTATTAGGTGCTATTTAGAAACTTGATTATAAGAAAACATTTATCGTATTAATGTATAGAATAATATTAAATATTATTATATATAAATATTTATTGTAATTATGTATTTGTATTATCTTAATTGAACATTTTCAGCTTAAAAATTAACATATGAACATAATAGAACTACAATATATGTACAATAATTGTATGGATAAAAGGTGTCATGTAGGTTATAATATTAGGTTCTATGCAATTCGAACCAAAAAATAGTTTCCTCACAAGTTCTTTTTCCTCGTTTCAATTTATATATCTATGTGCTTTGGTAGTTAGGAATGATAGATAATACGAGAAACTTGTTAAAGGATATCAGCTACTTTAAAAAAATAGTCTACCAATAAAGTATAATAGAAAATTCAATTATAGGAAAGTTAGTTTTTTCACTGGACCTAAGAAAAACTAGCATTAACGCTGACCCTTAATTTTATGAACATTAAGTATATCTATGAATCATAGGACTATTTATCATTTAGGAAGTGGAATTATAAGTAGTCTCATCCACGAGACTTTGGATTAGAAAGCTAATTTAATTTAAAGTGACCATTCTTAAGACTTAAAATGGTCAGTTTTGCAGCAATGAAATGTTAACTATATAATTGAATTGATTAAATTCTATTGATTTTAACTTTGAATGAATATCATTCAACTACAATAAAATAGGAAAGAAAAATCAGGAGTATTAGCAATCAAACTTGAAAAACAATAAGTGATAGTGACTAGTAAGAAATTTTCTAAACATTGAAAGCAAAACAAGCCAACTTAACACTTCCAATCTCCAACCATTAGATGAACGAACAACTAGAACAAAATTAGACGAGATGATTCCATCAATAATGTCTATAAGAAAATGCTTTCACCTATATCCCACACTATAACTCTACCATGAAGTGAATTTATAATAAGATCACCAAGCATCGTCATAAACCAACAGAATAAAAGCTAAAGTCTTATAATAGTATTTAACTTGTCCTTCAATCAAATATCTAACTTTAACATCAAAATTTCAACTTGATCAATGGAATTTCCAATTATAAGATCAATAGCTCAATAAAAATCTAAAGCATATATATAAACAAGAATTCATCATCTGAATAACCTTAATATAAAAATAGCTAGTTATAATAAACATCACATATAAAAACTTTTTAGCCAAAATGAGCTTCATATATATAAATAGCTAATCATAATGTGCACCACATACAAAAAAAAAAAATGGGCACAATAAACTTTGTTTGTTTTTTCCTTTTTTCTTTATCTATGTGTTGGTTCTTATGTTAATTGGCTAATTTGACTATTAAGGCCATTATTGTGTATTCTTTTAGGACATCTGCTTGTATTGCCACTTTATTGCTCACATATTTTACATAATATATGAAGTCCTTTATGTGTAGCTTTATATGAGTTTTGTTCCTCTCCTACCTTCTTACTCCTTACCTTTTTTATTCTTTTAGATCTTCTCTTATATTATGGTGGAAAAATTTTAGAACGATGATTCTCAGTCAAGTTTGGCCACAAATTTTCACCAGAAATTGGAAAAATATGATATGTATAAGCAACTTCAAAATTTTCTTTTCTGTACATCAAGTCCATGTAATCTTTTGGTTTATCAACATCATATCTTATTATACCAAAAACATGTTGATAAGGAATTCTACTTAAATACCATCTCCTCCATGTATGAGTCTTATTGCCCAAATCAACAACATGTTGGTCTAAATTCATATGCCCCCCTTCAGACAATCTCCTACCACTAAAATGTGGCATCTAGTTACTGGAGAGTTATTTAAACTTCTCTAAGGTTTTCTAAATCTTAGGAGAATGTTTCCATTATTTTTCTATAGCCCCTCGTTTTTCTTGTTAAGTCTCTTTATCATTTCTCTTCTAATCATCTCAAGCATTATGATAATTAACTTGTGCCTAGCTTTCTTGATATAAGTGTTGAAACTTTCACAACGATTGTTTAATAGGTGGTGTTCAACCAACCATGGATCAATTTGTTGATGCCTTTTAATTGCTTCATGTACTTATCTAAGGTAGAAAGGATAGTGTCCATTATGAATTAAATAATCATATACATTGAAATTCAAGTAAAATATAAATTAAACAATCATATACCTTTTGAATATATTGAAGGTATATGATCTAGGCACGTTCTAGATTAAATTTTGTATAACCATTGTTATCTTAAATTTGGCTCGAAGGTTATCATAAATATGTCTAACACAATATCTATGTTCGTCACCAACCATATCAATATTGAAGACATGTTCCAAACCATATTACAAATAATCCATAAGGAATGTTAATGCACTTAATGAATTTTTATAACTATAAATGAATTTTTGTAAGAGAAAAGAAAATATGATAACACAAATTTACCTTTTCCAATTAGAAATAAAAACCAATTATACCTTTTAGTGTTTGATGTCTTCTTATAATTATTTAGAAACCATTTATATGAGACTTAATTCTCAATTCTAGCTATAACCCATGTAATTGGAAACATGTCATTATTTGCATCCAATACAATGGTTGATAGCACTTGCCTTCCCTGCTTGCTATTCAAGTGAAAACCATCGACACATATTATACATCTATAACCAGCTAACAAACCACAAGTATCTTAGTATATGTACATGGAATCAAAAGTATCTTCTGAATACTTGATTATGAAAGTACTACTTGAATTTTACTTCAATATAGCTAATTCATAACTTCTTAAATTCTCAAATTACTTCCCTGCTTCACCCATTAAAAGTTAAATGCAAAGTTCTTAACCCTATATTCCTTCTTGTCTGTAATCTCAGAATTCAAGTCCCTTAAAAGTGCACCTTTAAGCCCCGCAATATCTCACTTAAGACAATATCTAAAATATGAGGGGGGTATTTATTTGCAATTCAATACACCTTACATTTTCTATTTTAATATTCTTTATTTCACTTATGGTTGAATTAAAATGTTTTAATTTGAAATGTAGTCCTGTGTTGTATTGGAGAAGCATGTATTCTCTACCCATAACGCCTTCTCACATACAACATTTATGATATATTTCTCATTATTGACATGCTTATAATCAAAACTCTTCTTAAGAACATATTGCACTAGAGCTTATCTAAATGCATTCATCGAATTAAATAACATACCAACCTTTAATTAATTGGCCTCAACATATCATTATGTTCATTAAATTATAGGAACTTAGGCCTTCTTCTCCCTTCTTCGTTTGAATTGGCATCAACTTTCCTAAGCTCATCTGAATCTTCATAAATTGAATATGTATATATATCTGGTATACATACAAATTTGTTGGGACATAATCTACACCACCATAAACAACCTTATTCACAGCCTCTTCACCATCTACCTCATCAAATATATCATCAGAATTGGTTGAACTAAAATCATCAAAGTCTCTAACTTCTCCTTCCTCACCCTTATATGTTTGATCATCAAAGTCTCTAACTTCGCCTTCCTCACCCTTATATGTTTGATCATCAAATTCACTAGCCTTACCCTCATTTGTGTCAAGATGTTTACCCTCTCTAGAAGTAGGTTGATCACTCTCTACAACCTCATAATCAATGTATTCACTCTGATCTTCTAAACATCCTTTGTTATGTCTCAATAAGGAATACACAACATTATTCAAAAATACCTCTATAATCTCAAAACCTTTCTTTTCAATTAAATTAATCATGTCGAAGATGTAAGCCTCACTTCTTAAGTCTCTTAATGTCATCCTCAAAAGACTCCTATGGAAATTTATAATTAAAAACTTAACCTCTTTATAACCCAAGTCCTTGAATGCGCATATGAATTGTAATGTCGTCAAATGATCCAGCTTGACTATAAAATTATATATTTCTCCTCCTTCATAGTCTATGATAGAGGTAAATTTGAAGGTCCCACCATGCTAAAACTAAAACTCAATTCTAAGGTCAATTAAATAAGGAAGACAAACAAATAGTTAAAAATAAGTTGTAAAGTATTTAATTAAAGTTCCAATGAATCTTAAACAAATATAATTTCAAACTTAAAACATGTTCTTTAACTATAATATGCAAGAAGTAATATTAAGGTAATGTAGGTTGATTTTGTAACTTGATAAAAGTTTTAAGATTATCAATTCTATGCATAACTCACCATTATAATATACAAAGATACTTATTGGATGACATTGGCAAAAAATTTTGATACTATCATATGTTATGAACATTGATTTGAATTATTAACCTTATTGATTATAAGGTGATAGTGTCCGATTAGCCATCCCTAGTTGGGTCAGAGCACATATCACACAAATTGCCACAAGACCCGTTCGCATATATGAATATTGCATGTACCATTTATAAATTTTCGGCTCTGGCTTTTTCAAGATTCATTTTTACAAGGTTTAACTTTACACCCTTACTCGCAAGTGTCAATGTTAAAAAATTGACATTACAATCAATAAAAGTAGTCATAAATTCCTTGTTAATATGACAGAATCAATTAATAAAAGTGAAGCAGACGAGTTAGGTTGCTCTTATATCCAATAATCAATATTTTGCTTAATCGTATGAAAATCACTTAAAGTACAGCACTTAACAATCATTTCACTACATCACAAAGTTAAATGATTATAAGCTATTTCAGCCTAGGAATTAATCATCTATCAATGCAAAAAAGTTGTTATTTTTTTATTGGCTACTCGAGAAAATAGAAAAATATGACTGTTAAAAAAGAAAAGGAAAGGATTAACCGATTAAGGCTAAGAAATTGCACAAATAGATTCGGCGGAACAGGCTACCTATGTTAACATTAGTGTATAAGCTTAGAAATACAAGTACAAACAAGGGCAACCATCTATGAACACTTGGTGGAAAAGTTAATCTTAAAGCATTCATCCAAAATCGTGGGTTGAGTTTAAATTTACTGAAGTCGCGACAAGAATTTATATGTGCTTACCGGTGGTAAAAGAAAGAAACATTTTGGAGTTTGGACTCATTTCGTATATGTATATCTAAAATCGATTGGAGATGCTATAACAAAAGCATGCAATGACAATTATTACAGAATTCTTGAAAATGAAAACATTCGATACGATCCATTTTCCTCGCTCTGGCGCTCTGCACAAGTTGACTAGGTTATTGCGAGGCAACAGATGATCGCAAACTGAAGACTAGCTTTAGAACATGTTAAGGAAAAGACATGAAACTGTAGGAAATTGACTGACAACGTTTTGCATCTCCTGCTTGAAGGCTGAGAGAAAAAATGGATGACAGCAATTAAAACAACCAACAGATTCAGAGCCAAGAATTGTCAAAAGCTGCAGATGTAATAGCTTGAGCAAACTCCTGAAAGTTTATGCAACCATCTCCGTCTGTGTCAGCCTCCTTTATCATACCCGTCAACTCCTCCGCCGTCAAAGCATGTCCCAACTTGGCCATCGAATGCGCCAACTCTGCCGGAGTTATGAATCCGTTGCCGTCCCGGTCAAACATCTTGAATATCTTCTTCAACTGGTCCTCCGTGTACGGGCACTTTGCTTGCACAAGGTCTGGCTCCACAAGTGCTATGAACTCCGAGAACTCTATCAGGCCATTGCTGTTTGTGTCTGCCTTTTGAATCAATGCCTCGAGTTGGTCTTCGCTCGGCTTCAGACCCAGTGATCGGAGGAGTGACCCCAGCTCCAGTTGCGTCAAACTTCCGTCTTTGTTCCGGTCGAATGACCGGAAAATTTCACGTAGTTCGGCTAGCTGTTCGTCGTCGAGTTTCAGAGGATCTTTGGCGCTCATCCTTGGTCTCTTACTGGTTCTCCTCTGAATGAAATCTGGTCAAAACTAAGCCTTACTGAAACCTTCGATTAACGAAAATCGATCATTACCTGCAATTTTCTCCCATCTTCAAAATTACCCACATAATGATCTGTAGAGAATATCTTCTGAATCCTGGATTTTGTCACTTAGAAGCTGTTCTTGATCTAGAATCTGAAACAAATTCTTTGTATCAGACTCCGAATGGCAACAAATATCCTTGCCTTTTGTTCTTTTCCTATATATGTCTCCGAATACCGGATTCTCCAGAATCAACCCACCTACAACACAGCCAAAATGGATTCTGAACTTGTTTCCAAATCATCTACAAGAACCGTTTTCCTAACCAAAACAAAAAAAATTTCACAATCATCGTCACAAGTTGACCCGCCATCAGGTTCCCTACGTATCTTGTGCGTTGGTTTGGAAAATTCGAGCCTATGAACTCGTTCCTGAGCTGCAATATCGGATCTGTGGGATGATATTGATACGTGCATAACAGTGATTAGTAGGATTTGACAGACCTTATCATCAATGACCTCAAACATTAGACGACATTTGATTAAACTAATTGTACGTATAGGCATAGGACATGGTCAAATTTCAGTTTCATGGATTAGGAAACTGAAAACGTGGCAAAGACATGGGATTTGTCTCTAATGACGTGCGTAACGTTCATAGTAGTTGCCTAAGACTTATCAGCCAATAAATAAATATATTCTATGAATAAATGCACCCAGCCCATTATAGTTAATTAAATTAAGGTACCGACTGAACATCATATTAAATTCTGTTCTAAAATTTTACTGCAACTTACCTTAGCTGCAAGCTATTTTCTCTCACAACCCCCCTCAAACTCAGGGAGATAATTTTCTACTCTGAGTTTGTGACGCTGATCTATGAATCGTAAATGTGGTACTGATTTTGTGAATACATCAGTAAGTTGATCTTGTGAAGGAACATGATAGACAACTACTTCTTTAATAATGACTTTCTCTTGAACGCAGCTAACTTAATTATACTCTTGTTATCATAAAATATATCTGGAGTTTTAGTAGCTGAAACCTTAAGCTTATTTAGCAGTGACTTAACCTAAGTAATCGCAGTTATAACATTTGCCAAGCTCTTGCATTCAGCCTCGGTGCATAGTCTCATGTTGTAGAGCATCGGTCATCAGAATCTGCACCCCAATTTGCTTCACAGTAAATTGTGATATCACGTAATGTTTTTTTCCTCTAATGAATGTCATTGTCTAAGGTATCACTTAAATACCTAAGAATTCGCTCAACTACTTTCCAATGTTTAATTATCAGAGGGCTTATTCATAAACTAACAGGCCCTGTTCACTAAGAAGGCAATTTCAGGCCTGAGTTATTGTGACATATTACAATGCTCCCACAAAAGATCTATATAATTGTGCTCATTGCTTCTCTATCGTTATGTGTATGTAATCTCAAGCCACTAGTCATAGGAGTTGTTTAAGACTTGGAGCCTGTCATTTTTGCTCTTGCTATCAAAACTTTGATTTACTTAGACTCGATAAAATGATAACCACTATCGGTAGTAACATGGACTTGAATCCCCAAAAAAAACCTAAGATCACTAAGGTCTTTAAGTACAAAACTAGAGTTGAGGTGAGTGACTGATTGTTGAATTTCATTAGTTGAGCTGCTAGTGACAAGTATGTCATCCACGTAGACTAAGACATATAGAATTGACTTGGTAGTGATTTTAACGAAAATAGAGGGATCACAATGAGAGGCAATGAACCCAAAATGAACGACATTAATAACCTTTCGAACTATGCTCTTGGGGCTAACTTCAAGCAATAAAGAGCTTTGTTTAATTTGCAAACTAATGTTTGATTAGTAGCTTCAAACCCAAATGGCTGCAATATGTAAACTTCCTCGTGAAGATAGCCATTGAGGAAGGCATTGTTAAAGCCAAGTTGTCTCACAAGGGCCGTTCTTAATATTTTATTGGCATTGGGTAAAGTAAAAGTTTTTTTTTCTATTTTTGCCTAGTTTTAAGCCTCACAAAGAATAAAAATAAGCAAAATATGGACCTTTTTGTTGTTCTTTACGAGCTCAAGAGTAAATCATATTTTATTTCATTTTATTTTTTATGAAAATAAAAATATGTTCTATTTTATCATTTATGAAGATGAACCCTGGGCAGGTGTCCGCCCAGCCCTTGCCCAGGGCCAGCCTGCAATCACATCCTATCCTTTTGATAGAGAAAATGCTAGAATGATTCGAATAGTAATTAGCTTCACAACGGGAGTAAATGTTTCTATGAAGTCAAATCCATATTGCTGATGGAATCCCTGGGCTACAAAGCAAGCTTTATAGCGCTAAATGGAGCCATCTTAATTTTCTTTTACTCGGAACACCCACCTACAGTCTATAAGAACTCTGTCAATAGGTAGGGTCACTAAAGGCCAAGTATTATTCTTGAGTAAAGTTTGACACTCATCATTCATAGCTTCCTTCTAATGAGGTGTGGCTAATGCATCATCTAAAATGTTAGGTAATAACCCAACAAAGGTGGTAAACACCTTTGGTTTCAAAACTTTTGCTGATTGTATGGTCTAAGATGAAGAAAACATTTGCACCAAAAAAATTGAAAAAAAATGAGTAATTTGATTGAACCTTGAAAAGCACAGTTAAGGGATATTTATTATTCAAAACTAGAGTGGACAGGTGGTTTACCAAATATGTAGATGTTTGGAAAGTATCAGGCCAAAAGAATAATGGTAAGGAAGAATGAGCTAAAACGTGTTAGCCTCATTTCAACCAAATGTTTGTTTTTGTGTTCTCCTACTCCATTTTACTTACGGATATATGGACAACTAAGATGACGAGTTATTAGGCTTGGCAAATCAGCCAGCCAACCTAGCTCGAAGTCAACTAGCCCAGTTCAATTTGACCAGATTTTAAGTTAGGATTAGGGTTTTTTTTTTTTGGACTTCAAGATAGGCTCGAGCTCAAGCTTCCTGGCTCAACCTAACCTGAAGCCTAAAAATTTAAAAAAAAAATGATATCTTTTTTAATAAAATGAAGTCATTTTTTAATTTTAAATTAAAAACGAAGAAAGTAATCAAGCTGGGCTATGCTTAATCAGACTTTGGATCGTCCAATTCGGCTTTGGCACTACTTGGGCGAGCCTAACATATTTTCTCGATGGCAGTCGTCAATCGCACAGCTTTCGAGGTTTCTTCGGATTGTTCATGCTTGCACTGCCTTGTTGGACCAATGGTGGTTGACAAATTAAATCCCTTTATGTTTTGATAATAATAAAATATCTAGAATTAGTTAAGA
>JAOQMQ010000002.1:11544981-11566206 GCA_027563845.1 Erythroxylum subrotundum | reverse complement strand
TTGCCTGAGGTTTTGCTGGTCGCGCCTTCTGAGGCTTTGTCTGTGAACTTTCTTGTATATATTTTTCTGATTTATTTAATTTTTTCTGATTTACCAAAAAAAAATCATAAACGTTAAGAAACTGCTTTAATGAGTTACTTAGATATTCTCCTCTATTATCAATTTGAAGGGTATTGATTTTGTAGCCTATTTACAACTAAACCATGGCTTTAAAGGAAATGAAGATAGCAAGTGCTTCAGATTTTTCCTTTGGTGGGTACAAGTACAACTACGTATAGTGAGAAAAGGCATCTAAAAAGTGAGTATAATAATGAAAGCTATCTGAAAATTCAATTAGTGAGGGTCCTCATATAACATTAATTGTATATGCTTGCCATATTGTTTGCGTGAGATAGGATAAGAGTGTTTATGTACTTTCCCTAAAGAGCAAGCAATACAATTGATGGAAATATTTTAATGACTTTTGATGACATTACAATACTTCAAGACAATGTTCACTATGCTTTCAGAGGCATGACTTTTATCCATCAGTTGGTTTGGCTTTGGAGTTTGGCTCTAGAGTTTTGGGTGCAATGAATTATCAAGTGGCACGTACCTTTTCCAAATAGTTGAGTGGTAAAATTGCTTAAGGCTAAAGATGAGTCTCTTTTAATAAGATAGTTTATAATGGAATGAGATGAAAGATAAAGATTTCATATTATATCTCATTCTATTCTAAATAGTAAAAATAATAAATCTCTAATTTGGGAGATTTATAATAAAACGTAAAATGATAAACAACTTTTTACTATATTACATTATAAATCCTTACTATATTTACGTTCATTTATATTCCATTTGGGTGAAATGAATTATCAAGTGGTACATACCTTTTCCAAATAGTTGAGTGGTAAAAGTACCGAACGCTCAAGACAAGTCTTTTTTAAGAAGAGAGTTTATAATGAAATAAGATGGAAGACGAAGATTTTATATTACATTTTATTCCATTCTAAACAGTAAAAATGATAAATCTCTAATTTGAAAGATTTAGAATAAAACGTAAAATGATAAACAACTTTTTACTATATTACATTATAAATCCTTTTTCTAAATAATATTTCACTATATTACATTATGAACCATTCCATCCCTCCCAAACAACAATCTTCTAATATTACGTCAATTTATATTCCATTTCATTATAAATCATTCAATTTCATTAAAAATTTTACGTGTAATCAAACATAGCCGTAGTCGACAATCATTCATGAGTAGTGTGCCTTTCTTCTAGCTTCACAGTATATTTGAGTTGATTCACCTTAGCTTAGGATTGTAAGTTGCACATGTGCAGCTGGTCTTGTTGCTTCCAATAAAGGTAAGCATCATTATATTTTACACTTTCTTCATTACCTGGATTCAAAAATTTTGGGAAAATAGCATCAACTCTCTCTTATCCCCTATCACAATATTTGAAAAATCCTTAACTTTCCTTATTTTTTAAAGTGAAGAAAATCGTTTTCAAAGACTACCTTTTGAATATTACCACTACTTATAGCACTAGAAATTAAATAATTTTCATTCGCAAAATTACCGTTGCTCCCATTCTTCAAATCCATAACTATAACTTCTTGAATTAGAAGATGTACAACCAAGAAAAGTTATACGATTAAGAAAATTAGGAATTTTCGTAAATATTATGGTAAGAGGTAAAAGAGATTTTATATGGGCCTCTCTTACCCAGCTAAGACGCATGGGTCATAATAGAGTCTACAAAAATATTTTAAACTAGAATAGAAGAGAACATTTGGCAGATTTTCTAAACGTTGTAGTTTAAGTTTAACCCTAAAATTGAAGGGGCTGTCTTTTAAGGCCTTCTTCCTGTTGAGATGTACATGTAACTAAAGAATTCACTAATAAATAATAAAAAATATCAATGAATCTTTTAAATCGATAATTAATTGAGAGTACTAAATTGAATGTTTTTTTAAAAATTTATTGTTAGATCAATAGAAGAACTTCCCCTAAAATTATTAAAATATTCCAATATCCATCATTCACCAACAAACTAATTTCCACTTGAAATTACAAATTGCTCTACTTAAATTAAGCTGCATTAATATAATATCATACTATTTCGAGCCTTGTCTCATCCATTATTGCTATAAGCCTGTAAACTTCCAGTAGGTGGGGGAGACAGACATCTAAACCTTTTAACAAGTTTTGCAATACTATCTATCTATTTATCTATTTATATGTATGCATTTCTGAGAAGCAAACTTAAAAATTCAGTACACACGCTAAAGTTGAAAGAAGGTTTTATCAAACAGAACTTGTCTTGAATCTCTCATTGAACAAAAGCTTTGTCTGCTCAGCAGGGCAGTACCCCAACACTGCAAAGAATCAGAGAAGCAATTTTCAAAGCAATACCATATTTTTCTCGTTCAAGTCTCATCATGTTCCAGTTCATGATGAGGGCCATACTTATTTGCACTTCAACACAACCAGCGAAACAAATAAGCAGCCAAAATTGTAAATCACGTACATCTTTACCAGAGTAGCAATGGATGAAGGATCGTTGGAAGCTTTTGTGTTGTATGAATTTGTACATATAAACATACATTTCAAACTATAAAAAATCGTTTGTCATATAGACATGCACATGTAGCTACTTTTGGCAGATGGGAAGAAAGTTTCTGCATGGCAAAATATTTTCTTCATATGCATTTACATTGTGATACAATCAAGGGAAAATTATACTTCCAGTATAGCCCCCGACTTTTGGCAAACAAACATTGTATTAGGACAAACCTACTTATGCTGGTTTTTAGAAATAGAAATCAAGGCTCAAAGCTGAAATGGGTGAGCCTGATCTAGTTAACTATCCAAGACATCAGGAAGAACACGTAGACTTCCCACTGTCGTCAGAAATGGTGTTAAAAGTTACCTTTGCAGAGCAAAAACTTATGTACAATTGACAAGACTTTCATGCGCTCCTGCCTTGTGATGTAAGAAGCTCCATCTGGTCAGCAAGATGATTCATCTGTTCTAACTTGTTCCACTCATTTTGTTGCCAAGGTTGCAACTCCTGTTCTTTGCTATTAATTTCATCTGCATCATCTGTGTATGAATTTTCTGCAAGAAACTGCTCCCAAAATGCATCATTAATGCCAGGAAGCTTAGGAATACCATCCACAAGAACATCCATGTTCTGATCAAGAGTAAGAGCCTCATCTTCTAAAGGACTCGTTGCATCCAATGCACAGGACAATGGATCAATATACTCTGCACGCCCAGTCCCAGATCCCACAACACTTGCATTAGGAATGGCAGTGCAGATTCCAGGAATATTTCCTTCAACTCCAGTTGAATCAGCAATGCATTTATCTTGACCAGAAGTATGTATGTTTTTTGTAGTAGCAAAATTTGTTTCGGCATGGCAGGTCGCCAAACAAGATGGAGACTGGATTTCCGAAATACTAGTAGTTGCATGACTGACAGGAAAACCCGAATCAATGGGTAAATATGATGGCTCAGAAGCAGTTGGAACCTCTGAAAGTGTCAGTCCTGAGGTGCGATTTGAAGTACTCCCAGTTCCTAAGACCCTGGAAGAAGGAATATTACCAATCAGCAACTGACCAGAGCTATTTATTGGTGTTTCCAGGTTAGGTGAAGAGTTCATCTTTAGGATCTGATGCAGCATTGCTTTTGCTGCTTCATTCATAGAAGAATGGAACTTCACAATCTGTCCATTAATTGAATTGTTTCCATTTTCACAAGCAGAAGTTTCTTCCTTCTCCCTGGGAAGTCTCCTCTTCTTACTGCCCCTACCAATGTGCCTATTACTATCATTCTGCTGCTGTACAAGCTGATTTAAGAAGCCTGGGCTTTGAATAGCTTTTGCAAGGAAAGCCAACATTTGCTGCTGCCGCTGTTCCATCCCCTGAACACGTTGTCCAACCGTCTGCAATTGGTGATCTGTAGATTGTTGCTGCTGCCTCAACCTAACAAGCTCCTGCATAAGGACATTTTTGTCACGCTTCAATCTTTCAACCTCTTCCTCAATTCCAAATTTACCAACTTCAACGCAGGCTGCAACAGAGGAACTCTGCACTTGAGGTGCCTGATTACCATGTGAATTAACATGTTTCTTTCTAGATATACTCTTTAAGAGGTGTTTTTGCCCTCTTAAGAACCCCTCATTTGCAAATTCAAAGCGATCTGGATCAACCTTCCTAAAACCCTGCAAGGTCAAAATATAAACACAAAGGATCAATGTGAAAGCTAATAAATTTGATAGCGGATGGCAAGGACAAATCACACCAAGATACAACCTTTCTATTGATTATAAATCAGTCAAGAACCTATAATTCAAATGTTATAGTTAAATGACTCAAGTCCTTAAGCTTGTATTAGATTTTACAAAGTTTAGCATTTTCTTCAACCCTTACCATCTATGTTTACCAAATAGGATTATTGTTCCTTCAAAGACGTTGCCTAATCACCGTTTTCTCAATGCAATCATATCAATCACTTTTTAAGCTACTACATGAAGCCTACGTGAGAAAAAACATTCATTCTTGTAGACATGTTGATGTAGGACAAATAGAATTAGCATTAACTAGTAGCTAAAACTTACAAGATTAGTAAATATGGCTGAGATTAAGCTATTGGAATATCAAGTTTTAGGTTTGGATTTTAGCTTGGAATTCTAAAATTTTAGATTAGGTATAGTTGGGTTGTTAGGGTTTATTTGCTGAAAATTTTAGAATAAGATTTTAAGGCTTAATATGGCTAGAATTTAAATTTGATATGACTAGAATTTACGGTTTTGATTGCTAGAACTTTAAGTTAGAATGTAGTAAGGAACATAAACAACAGATGGTAGAAAAATAAGAATTGCTCCTAGGGTCTAAAAATCAGTCTTAGAGGAAAGTATCACATCTTTTAGTTAAAAACTCAAAAGTTTGTAGAAAAAATTTAAGTTCTCTTCCTGTTAAAGTGCTGAGTACACATATTTATAGAGAAGTTCTTAGAACTCTTATTCTAGTAGGAAAGGATTCATAAAAAATTTAAATCCTATTCTAATAGAAATTTTGTAAGTTTTTAAGTGCTATATAAATAGAATAACATATCTTAAACTAGAATTACACAGTTATCTTACTACTACTTTCTATCTAATAAGGAATCCTAACATAATTTAAATTTCAATAATTGTTGTCTTTGCTGTCAACTCAATTATCATTTTACATTCCACCAAATTAAGGCTTCTGGTTGACAAAATTTTCCATTTTTATTTTTCCTATAGACTTAAACCTCTTTTGCATAACACGTGAACTCATACAATGGTGAAATGAAATGGGGAGGGAAAAGGAAAAGCTAACACAACTCACATGCCATGCTGACATCAATTGCAGAACAGCTTAAAGAACCACCAACAGACCTCCCCATTACCCAAGGTTCCAATCTTGATCGGTACATGGGATGAGGAGTGTTTCTACAGATTTCTAATTCTGATGTTCCGCCCAAAAAAAAAAAAAAAGGGAAGGAACCATTGGCCAAAACAATTATATATGTTTTGGCCAATAATTGTTGTCTTTGCTGTCAACTCAATTATCATTTTACATTCCACCAAATTAAGGCTTCTGGTTGACAAAATTTTCCATTTTTATTTTTCCTATAGACTTAAACCTCTTTTGCATAACACGTGAACTCATACAATGGTGAAATGAAATGGGGAGGGAAAAGGAAAAGCTAACACAAATCACACGCCATGCTGACATCAATTGCAGAACAGCTTAAAGAACCACAAACAGACCTCCCCATTACCCAAGGTTCCGATCAAGTACATGGGATGAGGAGTGTTTCTACAGATTTCTAATACTGATGTTCCGCCCAAAAAAAAAAAAGGGAAGGAACCATTGGCCAAAACAATTATATATGGTGAAAAATGAGTCATGGACCTGACTTGAGCATCATGAAGTGGAAACGAAAGGATTAAAAGGACGGGCTCAAACACTTACACCACAATATGTGGTTTTGCAGGAAAAAGGATAAACCAAATAACTTGGGATTAATGAGTATAACCAACATCAGTCAAAGAAATAACACTATTTAACTGTCAACCTCCTCCAAGCAGTTCATAGACTTGGAGCCTGTTAACATCACGAGCTTACGCAGGCTCACATCCAGTAAACATGTAAATTAAAAACCGACACAGTATGAATTTCAACAGCAGTTCTAAAAGGTACTCCATTTAGTTGTTGAATTTCAAAGGTACTCCATTTAGTTGTTGAAACCCAAATAAGTCCGTCCAATAATTTCAAACTCTCTTGATAAAAAAGTTTCCATTGACATAAAGAATCGCCTTCCTAATAACAACATCTGGTCTTCTACAAATGAAAGTGACAGCTTCCACAACCAAACCCGCAAATACCAGTAGAAAGCAGATCCCAAGCACAACAGAACAGAGAATGGACTCAGTAGAAATCAATGTCACAAAACGAACTCACCCCTAGAATTTAGCATCTACAAGGTCGACCAATTAATCTAAAGAGAGAAAAGCCAAACAAAATGAAAGAATGAAATTAGAAAAAGGTGTACCCACATAAGTATTGAGTTGTCTGACAAAGCTAGAGAAGTTGTTGTGTTTGAAATACTTGGGCAAAAGGTGTTTCTGAAACTCGGGGACGCTCCAGACCACAAAGCTATTGCCGCTGTTGGTCCAAGAAACGACGGCGTTGGTGGAAGGGTCATCCACCATGTCGTAGGTTTTGCTGAGAAATGGAGGCACCGCGTTGGCAGAAGAATCCATGACAGACAGACAAACAGAGATGGGTGTAAAGGATGGAGTATTTTTGGACTTTTAAGGGCTTTGTGATACATTACAGACTGTATCTGGATGTAGTAGGACTTGCCATCAGCTGCCACAGCAAAAGGGAAGAGAAGAAACGAAAAAGGATGAGACGGTCGTTCTGGGTCAAGCTATAAATATACGTACACGTACATTATTGCAACGAGTAGTTTTAATTAAAATTTTGGGTGAACTACATTTAAAACTTAAAATTTTTTAATTTTTTTAAAAAAAATCTTTTAAAATTTCTTTAAAAGTAATAACAAAAAATGTAATATTGTAGTTTAATTAAATTCTTAATTCTAATAATTATAAAAAATTATTATTTTGAATAAAATTTAATTAATTTTAAAAATTGAATAAGTACATATATGATATTTATGTTACTTATATTTTATTGTTATTTTTTAATATAATTTTAAAAAAACCATAGAAAAGTTTCTAAAAATTTTTTTAAAAAATAATTTTAACAATTGTTTGAAACTTTAAAAGGGAATTATTTCCTTTTACTACGTAATTTTATATTTATATATTTATTTTTAATATAATTAAAGTTAAAATACAATAATTTCACATTTCTTTTTTTAATTTTCGGAAAAAATTAATTTTGACAATAGACGACAATAAGTCAAGTTAGGCCTAATCTAAGACTAAAGTCAATTTATTTTGTAATATTGATCCGGCTGGGCCTTGCACCCGGCCCTAGGCCCGGTCAATCCGGAACTGTGGCCCAGGCCGGCTGCCAAGGCATGAATTTCATTTTGCAAAATTTTCCTGTATAAATTAGTTACTTTTTCAACAAATTTTGATTGGAGTTATTCACATATATTGATTTAAGAAGGAAGAAGCATTTGGTTTGTCAGTGAGAACAGGGGGCGAGAGAAAGTGTCCAATTCCATCTACAGATTGGTGTAATCCTCGTCCTCTATCACAGTCACTTGAATTTCATTTTTCAATCTTTTTTCGTTTCTTCATTTCTCTCCGCCTTCTACATGGAAACGCGGATCTAAATCTGATTCCTTGAAAAAATCAAACTAAATCTTCCTCAATTTTTATGCGATCAAGAGTTGTTGTTTGCTCTCTGCTCCTTTTTTTCCCCGATTATATACCAATTTATGAATTTTCTTCATTTCTTTATTTCTTCTTCTGTTGGACTTTGGGATTTGTCTTTCTTCTTCAAGATTTTGTTCCTGCTTGGTTGGTTCATACTTTATATAATTTCTATAAATATTTGATCTTATTTTATTTCTTGCATTCTGGGTTCATTTCATGTTTCCTCTGGTTTCATTTGGGTGCCCTTTAGTTCTAAGCTCGATCTTTTGCTGCTTCTTATGATACTTGAAAGTTACCTTCAGCGAGTCTCCTATTCTTAAACTGTGAAACAAGCTTATGCTGAGACTGCATGTGTTGTAAATTTGGTTTATGTAAATTAGGGACAGCATGTTTCTGCGATCTTCTAAAAGGTGTTTGCTTTGCTGGAAATTCTGTGGATGCAGTCTTAATATACTGTTTCTTTATTTTGGGTTCTTTAGCAAGTGCAGATTTGTAGTGAATGGCTAACAAAACTCAAATTCGTACTAGCAACTCTGCTCTCATTGCAATGATCGCAGATGAGGTAAGCAAGCATTTTGTAGGGCCAGTTATTTTCCTGTTTTTCTTAATCTTGTTGAGCAATTGAGGTTTCACTTATTTTTCTTGATATGCGCATCTGTGTTAAATTGTGGTCACTTCAGCATTCCTCAATGGAGCTGAACTGATATGAGCTCTGTTTGTGAGTGATTATACAGTTTCTATTGTTTAGTTGCTTCCACTGAATTAGGGGCTTAGTGGAGGAGAGAGGAAGAGATCTCATGCTTGCGGATAAAGTTCAGTGAATTTTTTGTGTAAATGTTTCGTTTGCATTTAGATGACGACATTGTTTATATGAGCTTCCACACAAGCATGGGATATTGGACGAGTACGTGATGATATTTACTAGTCACGGTGTGCCTATTGGAGCAATGTTGGCCTGACATCTTTCTTTCTTTCTTGTGCAACCCACACCCCCCAATTTAATCTATTTTATCTCCAAAATTGTTTCTACTGAGCATAATTTTTCGATTCAATTGATTACAATACCTCCGGAAGTCATTCTGACTCCTTTTTCTTGTTTTGATTGTCTGATTCCTTGTAACAAAATGATACTTTAGGTGTTTGCTTCATCATTGTGCAACTGTAGATTTCACTGTCAACATGCAATATGTCCTCACGTACCATATACTAATCATTTGAAACATACATGTGAACATTCTTTTCTGCCAATTACTCACTGAACTATGAATAGGCCATCAGTTTTAGTAATCCTGATATTTCATTGCTGTCATATAGGATACGGTCGTTGGATTTTTACTCGCTGGAGTGGGAAATGTGGACTTGCGAAGGAAGACAAATTATCTTATTGTTGATTCGAGTATGGTTTTGATTTATGAATTCTTTTTCTTAGTGATGCATAATTGAGATTGACTCAACCAATTTATTCTTACAAGCTAATCATAATTTAGTTAATACAACATGGATTTTTTCTAATTACAACCTCATCATAGTTCTTCATTCCTCTTGTGTCTTACGTTTGGATGAGCTACACCTTTTGAGAGATTGTGTAATGTTGTAAGACCAGAAGTTCATAGTGTCTGCAGAGTGAGTCAGTGTGTTTACTTTTATTTGATGTATAGTTGACATAAATGATTCTAATATATAAAATAGGGGTAGATATCTCCTCTTTTAGGAATTGAACCTGAGTGGCTTGGAAGGAAATAATTCTTTTTAGATACTAAACACCCCCCGAGGACATGATTGTATGCATGCAGTGGTCTCAATTATTTTCCTGTTTGGGCTCAAACTTTATGGTTTACCTGTTTGATTTTGGAAAGTGTTCTACCTCAGCTTATAATTCAAACATGCACTGTATAGAGACAATGAAAAACATGAAAAAGACTGAAGTATATATACATACACCTGAGTTTCTATTGCAATCTGTGTTTTCTATGATCATTTGGTAACATGGAAATGAATAAATCTATAACTGTTCAGAGTTCTAGCCATGTTGTCAATTATCTCTTGTAGAAAGCTAGTTTAAAGTTTTTCTTCTACTTCTTGTACTTCAAATACTTAGAGCCAATGCAGATATCTTTATACAATGTGAAGTAAGAGTGATCTGTAGATGAGGAAACTGTAGTTTGAATGAGCTTATGTCACCATTCATGGGGACAAGAACTTGTGAGACTACTTTAAGATCCGTATATAATGTCTGAGGTTGAGTAAATTCATATAAAGAATTCAAGTAGTTACTTTTTTTCTCTTAGTTATATTGAGTTTTATTTAATTTCTTATTAACATTATTTGTTTGTTCTCTTAGAGACAACTGTTAAGCAAATTGAAGATGCATTTAAAGAGTTCACAACAAGGGAGGATATTGCAATTGTGATGATAAGCCAATATGTAAGTTTTCCCTTTCGCAGTCTCTACATGATTTCATGAACTTTTTTAAGTGAAAACTGCTTCTTAGACTTGTAATTGTTAATATCTGAAATTAGTATATGTTTCCCATGCATCATTTAATACACAAAGTTGTTCTTGAATGCCCTTTTCCTTAATATATATACCTATATTACTGGAAATGTGAAACATGTATGTTGAATTCAATATTGGGAAGATTAGATATGTGATTAATGTAACTGGAGTACCTTGGGATTTGATCTAGGAGCTGTTTAATAACTCATTTCTGAGCTCATGCTTCTTTACACACTGTCTTGACATCATTTCTATAGAATACATTACATGGGAACCGTTATTAGTTGCCTAGCTTTGCATTTATGGAATTATCATCATCTATATTGGATACTGTTGACCAATTTTTGTTGGGGGCTTAGAATTTAGACTTAATCATTTGACATAAATTAAATGTTTGGATTGCCAGTTGGAGCAACCTAAAATCTAATCGTTTTACAAATTCATGCCACAAGTTATATGTATACTCGTAAACCATAGATCGACTCATCACTCTTTGTACACTCTGATTTTTAGGTTGCAAATATGATAAGGTTTTTGGTTGATAGCTATAATAAGCCAGTTCCAGCAATTCTGGAGATTCCTTCAAAAGACCACCCGTATGATCCTGCACAGGATTCAATTCTTTCACGAGTAAAGCACCTCTTCTCTGCTGAATCAGTGGCGTCTGGGAGGCGCTAAGCACAGACTCCACTCTTCTGGTGGCTTTATGCTTATGCTATGTTGAGTTTTGTGATCCACCCTCAGTTGTATGATAGTAGTAGATGCAATTCTTATTAATTTATTTTCCTACGTACTTGGAGGTAATTTCTTGCTGGTTCTTTTTAATAAAATATATCAGATAGATAATGGAATGGAACATATTTTATTTCAAAACTTCAACATGGTATTATTTGATATCATGAAATATCCGTATGTGAAGCTTGTTTCATGAAACTGATCTGTTGTTGGGACACTAACATGGAAGGTAACTTCTTGTGGTGCTGTATGGCTTTTCCGCTTGTTTTTAATCGTTGGAAAAGTGAGGTAATTTTGATGGGTTAACAACTATGTTGTTCCTAATACACGCATGGACTTGGCCCTATTTTGCATTTATGAATCGCTGGTAACCGGAGATGGTAAAGTTCATCCTATAACAAAGACTACACTGACCTTGGTTCGCGGCGTGCTTACCAGCTACTCTTTACTCTTTCGGCCCCCTTACCTAGATTTTGAAAAGCCTGATTTTGGGGTTGGCCCAGCTAGTGGGTGGATTGAAAAGGTAAATTGTCTTCACGACAGAGCTTAGGCGTTGCATTTGGATGTAAAGTTGATCGAGTTTTCGTGCTATTGAGGCTATTCCTTCCATTCCGCTAAGGCCAGCGGCCGATGTCCTATCTTGGGGGCTTACGTCTACTGGGCACTTTACCACAGCGCCCGCTTATGATCTTATTGCCGGCATTTCCTCAACAGCGGCTCGCAACCCTTGAAAGCTAATTTGGCAATGGGATGGCCCCCAGCGAATTCGGTCTTTCCTGTGGCTCATGTTTAAGCGGAAACTGCTGACCAACCATTAGAGGGTTGCGCGCCATATCACCCTTGACAATTCCTGTCCTATCTGCGGACAGGAGGAGACTACTTTACATGTCTTTTGAGATTGTTTGTAGGTCCACAATTTCTGGTGCAGGTTTCCTTCAGTGGTGGGCAACGCTGCTTTTTTTCAGCATCATGTGGAGCACTGGATGCAGTCCAATCTCCAAATGCACGATCAACTGCAGAATATCCCTTGGGCAACTTTGTACGGGGTCGCATGCTAGTTCCTGTGGCAATGGAGGAATCGTCAGATATTTGAAGAAGGCTTTACTTGGCCCACTGATGGCTACCCCATAGTCCTCAACTATGCTACATGGATTCTCCAAGCCCGTGTTATGAACTGACAGGTGTTTGGTGCCCCTGATTGTCCCGCAGGACACCTCATTGGCTGGACTAAACCTCAGCCAGGGTGGATTAAGCTTAATACCAATGGTGCGACCACATCGGGTCACCATCTTGCCACTGCAGGGGGTGTGTTCCGGGATTGTCATGGGCAGTGGTGTGGCAGCTTTCTCCATCACGTCGGGCGAGGTTCGGCTTTCGAGGTCGAGCTATGGGGAGTCTACTCAAGACTGCACCTAGCATGGGTTCTTGGTTTTCGAAGGATCATCGTTGATGTCGACTCCCTAGAGATGATAAATATCCTCTCCCCTTCTCGACTTCCTGGGGATTGACTACGTTTCTTTGTTGGCAGGTATTCAGGGTCTTCTGAGTCAATCCTGGGAGGTGAAGATTCAGCATGTCTATCGAGAGGGCAACCAGAGTGCAGATTGTCTAGCCGCCCTCGCCGCGTCGGCCAGTCCTGACCTCCATTACCTTCAGGAGCCTCCGACTCCAGTCAGAGTTACCCTGATCTGTGATCAACACGGCTTTTTGTATCACAGACATTGCCTTAATTAGTATATTCGATTTTCTTTTCCTTTCAAAAAAAAAAAGTTGATTGAGTTTGAATTCGCGTTAGGTTGATAAAGTTTGAATTCAGGTTTGGATTCGTATATTAAGACTCTGTCGTAAAATCAACTGAGCTTGAACTCGGATTAGATTGATCGAGTTTGAATTTAAGTTTGGATTTTTATATTCAAATTAGATCAAGTCTGAATATAAGTATTAAGTTTAATTGAGCTTACGGTCGAGTATTCTGGTTTAGAAAAACTTATGGTTCAACTATGTGTATTGACCAATGTTATGAATACTGTACCAATATTAATATCAAATTTAGTTATAGTACGGTATTATATCAGTATCAGTTAATATTGGGTATCATTTTGAGTAATTTTTTAAATTTATAAAATAATTCTTGAATTTTTTTAAATTTGTCAATTAGTTCTTAAATATATTGTAACTGTTTAATTTATAATTTTATATTAATCTTGTCCAAAAAATCATAATAATAGAAATTTAAAATAACAATAATTTATTTATTTTATTAATATTATTTTCTCATATAAATAACAACCACAATTAATATGAAAAAAGATTATTTAATTATTATGTAAATATAAAATTTAAAACTATGCAAAATATTTAAAATATTACAATTTAATCATATAATAAAAAAATTACAATAAAACATTAAATAAAAATTAATTTTTGATTGATATATTGTTAAAAATAAATCGATATTGGAGTTTAACGATTTGGGTTTCATTATTAGATAAAAGTTTGTCACATACTCGATAGGTAGAATTGGACTTAAGATGTAAAACTAATTATTCAAATTGTTTATCAAAATCTAAATT
Source organism: Erythroxylum subrotundum (assembly GCA_027563845.1). Taxonomy (NCBI): domain Eukaryota; kingdom Viridiplantae; phylum Streptophyta; class Magnoliopsida; order Malpighiales; family Erythroxylaceae; genus Erythroxylum; species Erythroxylum subrotundum. Next base: position 11,552,520 of record JAOQMQ010000002.1, on the reverse strand, counting down.
ATTTAATTTTGTGACTTAACTTACGGAATAAATAATTTGGTTAATTTATATATGTTTAGTCAATATAATTTCAAAAATAAAGAAAAAGAAAAGAAATTACCTTAATTGTTGAGTATAAACTTTATTAATCTAATTGATAAGAGCTTTAGTTCCCTTAACCAAGATAAAAGAAACTTGGCCATTAAATGCTATAGATGATACCAACATTTATCAAAGAAAAATACGAACAAAAATTTAGTGAAGTTGGAAAGTATAAAGAAGGAAATGGACATTCCTTCTCCTCCTACAATTAGGTCCCTAAATAATTAATTTGCTCCACATTTTCTTAATTGTTAATATCTTCTTGTTGAATTTGTTTGGCCCAAAAAATCACACCTCCTAGATTGCTTTCCAATCCTAGTCAAGATAGGATTTAAAAAATCCTAAGATGTTTGACTGTATATTTAAATCCAATAAGCTAGAGCAGCTACTAAATATGCCCACATTTAGTTATTAGGGACACTATTATCATTTTTCATATATTATTCTAGATGCATTTTTATTTTTGGGACTTTTTAATTTTTGTCGCTCTAAATCTACCAAGGAATACATGGATATAAAAGATAAGTAAATCCTTTAGATTAAATCAAAAGTTGCACACAACAAAAGGAAATTAAGGCTCAAAATAAGTACATTGAGTAGTTCTATCAAATTCTTCCACACTTATCTTTTGCTCATCTTTGAGTAAATTACAATTAAACAAAATAACAAAATAGGACAAACAAAATGGTTTCTTAAATATATTATTCATGAAAAAAGAGTATGCAAATGTTAAGATTCAAACCATTCAAGAATAAAGCGACAACACACATTATAATTAAGCATAATAGGAAATACACATAAAAATAAACCCAAACAATGTCATTATAAAGTGTGTATGAAGTTTTGGTGATTCTCCTCGTAGTTATCAGTTATACCACTTATGTGTTTAATGATTTAGTGTTTTGCTCATGTCCTTCTAATGCAAATATTATATCATATGCTTGCTTGTACACCAAAACTCCACCACTTAGAGTCTATACATGCACAAACCAAAAGGTCTCTATTTCAGGTTGTAATGGGGTTGATGGTTAAAGTGAGGATTGATGGGTGAGAAGGGCTAAAACCATATTCATCAATAAGGCCTTCAAACACATGCAGGGAACAAATATAAATTGGGATCATGATATTCAACTCATTTAGGAATAGCCAATAGTTAGCTTGCTTATTTATTTTATATGAAGTAAAAGGACTTACGTTGTAATTCCTCATCATTGGCATTCTCACTAATTTTTTTGAATAAACAAAATAATTTGAATCATAAGACAAGGAAACATTGACAACAAATGATTCAAGTCCCATACTCCTCATAAACACTTCTTTAATTTCCATATTTGCCATTCTTGAATTCAGAAGAGACTTTGGTTTAAATACGCTATTAACATCTATAATTGGGTAAGGATTTTTAAGTATAAAATTTGGACTTGTAATATGGTTTTAATATAAAAGAAAGGGTTTGTAACTTAAAGGGTTTTGATTAGGGATGTTGAATTAGTTTAGCTTTTTAAAGTAAAAGAGCTTTTAAATCAATGAAGGCCTTTTTTATCCTTATCTATGCATAAATTGTTGCGATCTTGAAATGGTTCCACGAAGTATGTTTCTAAGTGTATGACATGCCAGCAAGTTAAAGCTAAGCATCATGCTCCAGTAAGGAAACTGCATTCATTGCCCATTCCGGAGTTGAAATGGGAATGGATCACTATAGACTTCATTATGGGATTCCCAAAGACTCCGAGGCAAAATGATGTTATATGGGTTGTAGTGGACCGATTGACTAAGTCGACCCATTTCTTACCAGTGAGAGAATAACTCACTAGATCAGTTGGCTCAGAGATATGTGAATGAGGTGGTGAGACTACATGAGGTTCCAGTATCCATTGTATCGGACAGGGATTCCAGATTTACTTCGAGATTCTAGAAGAATTTATAGTCTGCCATAGGTATTAAGTTGAACTTCAGTACTGCATTTCATCCTCAAACAGATGGACAAAGTGAGAGGACAATAAAGACTATTGAGGATATGCTCACAACTTGTATATTGAAGTTTCAAGGAGCTTGGGATCAATATATAGCACTGATAGAATTTGCTTACAATAACCACTATCACAGTAGTATCGAAATGGCCCTATACGAGGCATTGTATGGCAAGAAATGTCGGTCGCCTCTGTATTGGGATGAAGAGGGCTTGAGAATGGTTGAAGGCCTAGAATTGATATAAGACACGGTGGACAAGGTGAAATTGATCCGAAGCCGAATTAAAGCGGCTCAAGATAAACAGAAGAGTTATGTAGATCAACATCGACAAGATGTGGAGTATAATGTAGGAGACATAATGTTTCTCAGAGTGTCACCTTAGAGAGGAGTATTGAGATTTGGTAAAAAGCGCAAGTTGAGCCTTAGGTACATTGGTCCTTATGAGATCATTGAGAGAATAGAACCTTTGGCATATAAGTTAGCTTTACCGAATGAAATGTCTTAATTACATAATGTGTTTCATGTGATTATGCTTCGAAGATACCGATCAAATCCGTCACATGTGATATCGGCTCAAGAGATTGAGGTTGCTAGTAATATAAGCTATGTTGAGGAGCCGATCAAGATAGTGGGATCTCAGATCAAGTAGTTGAGGAACCGAATCATTCTATTAGTGAAAGTTCTTTAGAGGAATCACTCAACTGAGGAAGCAACTTGAGAAACAAAGGAGCATATGAGGAGGCAATATCCCTACCTGTTCAAACAATCAAGTAAGAATTTTGAGGATGAAATTTCTTTTAAGAAGGGGAGAATTGTAACATCTCATTACCCAAGTTGACGCTAGAATAGTATATATATATATATATATAGATAAGAGATTATTGAGAGTTTAGAAAATGCATTTCATTTTCATGCATTATATGATATGCACATACATGTTAATATTGAATTTTTGCACATGAAAATAATTGTACATGCATTCATTGACAATTTTCGGGTATAATTGTTTATAAATGTGATTATATTGAGAATTGTAGTTTTTATATGCTAAAAACTGTTTTGGAGAGTATATTTAGTGATTTAGAATTTTTGGTGAATTTTAGGATAATTTCTGAAAATTTGGGTAATTTTTAGACTAGAAAAAATATCAAGTGGCAAGACAAACGATAAATGGTAGTAGAATTTACTGTCAATTGAAAATGGAAATTTTGATAAATGACTTTGGGATTTATTAACAAGTGTCAATGAAAATTGGGAGACAATTGGAGTAGGAATTAGAATTGATTGGACTAGTTAAATAATAGAACAAAGTTTAAATACATAGAAATTGGACTTGCGGCAAGTGACACATGTATGAAAGCCCCAGAATTCTTTTAATTTGAAAGACCATCTTGATTATCTCTTACGATTGCCTATTGCTTTCTTCTTCTTCTCCATTTTCATTTTCTCCATTCACTCTCACCTCCACCAACGTTGAACCTAGCTCACTCATCTTTCACTTCCTACTCTCACCTTATTGTCTTCTTCATTTCCATAAGAAAACCCAAACCTTCCAACCTTCAAGATGATGATCGTGGGTTGTATGTGAAGAGAGGGATTCTTGGTGTTTTTGAAGAATTTGAAGCTAAACCAAGTAAGTTATGGTTTAAATATCATAGGTATGGTTAAATGAAGCTAGAATGATGAGTAGATTAGGATTAATGACTTGATTATGCAATGCTTATGTATTTGTCGTGGGTGATGAAAATTTGATGTAAATGTCTTACTCTTGTATATGTATGATGGATAATAATTCATATACTATTATGCATATACTATTATACATATGTTTTGAGGTAGAATGATCTTCATAAAAGGGTTAGAATGAGTGTAGAAAAATCAATGATGAATAGGTAAATGTATATGCTTTGTTTTTGGTTAATGTTCAAATATATATCATGAATTGTCTGTGAATGATATTGAGTTGAAATGAAGTTGATAATGAAGAGTAAATCAAGTAGAAAGGGTGGTCTTTGTACAAGATGTGCTAGGTGTAAGATGTTAGATGTTGTAAAATTTGGAAAATGTAGCAGTAACTTGTTCACTGATTGTGCTTCTGTGAAAGTTCGCCACAGCCAACTTGCAGGATTTCCTCTTGGGAAAAGTTCACCGCAATCAACTTGCAGGATTTCGCAAGGAATTTTCCTCTTGGGAAAAGTTTACCGCGATCAAGTCCTGGCTTCGTCGCTGCTAACTTTCCTGCACAACTTAAACATGCTTCAGTATTTTGACAATATCTTGTTTTGTAGTTATCAAAATGGAATGATTTTTAATTTGGAGTCAACTAGAGACATAGAGATACAAATTGTGTGAAGAAATTGAATTTTAATTTAGTCTCTAAGAATTTCAATTTCTCAATGGAAATTGAGTACATAATACTATTTCAGTTTAAGAATAGTCCAAATTATTTGGAGTATTGTACCTAATTGAATGATCTTGGTGTCATCAAAAACTTATAAGATAGGAGAACAATTTTCTAGAAAGAAGTATTGCCAAAGTTCTTCATTCCCATTGTCTAAATGATTAAGAACAGTAAACCTCAAAGTCAGTTTTTGGAAAAATCTGAAATGATTCATTGGGTTATGAAATTAGATTCAAAGTGTTTATTTTAGGTATAAACCCTACATACAAATGCTACTTAAGTGAGTTTTGATATTGGATTGATTTTGTGATGAGAATAATGGAAAAATACCTGGGATTGTCATGAACATGCATTGAGCATATTTCATATAAATACATGTGCATTAACAAACACTTATAATTGTTCAAAAGTGTGATATATGTATATTTCTTGATATAGAGGAGCAATTGGAACGTCAACATCTAGACGTTGCCGGAACTTCCAAGCATTAGCTTCGGGAGCAACTTGTGAGTAACCTAGACGATTTCACTCAATTAATTGTTTGTGATAGATCATATTTTGAATTAGCTTATGAATGTGATTTGACTGCATTGATTCCGGACAATGAAGGTTTGAGGCTTCTAATGCTTGAATGTGATATTGAAGTGCTACTTATATATGAATATGAAGAAATAGGTGATTTCTCAACTAATTGTTGAATGTTGGACTAAGGTTCGAAGATAAATGTATTCTGAATGTGAATGTTAAAGCATGTGATTGATTAAGAATATGTTAATGTGAAGCATTCCAATACATGAATGCATAAAAGATAAAGACAGTTGTGATTGGAGTCGCTAGTATAAAGAGCTTAAAGCTTATACTGTCATCAAATCCTCAGGCTCAGTTGTAAATGTACCCAGTATCCACTAAAGGATACGGGACATTATCTGATACAGCTCGGTATCTACTAAGGGATATAGGCTAGTAAAAAGGTACTCGGTCACAACGAAAATAATAAATGAAAGTGAATCTCACGTGCATTGCATTTATAATTGATATGTGTATTTTGTATGAATGAAATGATCAGTATGATTGTTCTAAAGGTGATACGTGATGCTTTATGCCAAATGCAAAGATGAAAATTATATGCTACGTATGTTGATGTAATGCATGAATTGAGTGAATCATCGATGATGATTACCTCATTGAACACCAAAATTGCAACGTTGATTTTTGAAGACGGAGAGACGACTTTAGCTACTAAAAGTCGCTACAATAAGTATATTCTTACATTTTTGGAGAAAAAGAAGAAATGGCTTAAAGGTCGGTCAGCTGTGAATGGAAAGATTAGATAGACTTTTTGTGTAATTTCCTCTTTCATGTAGCATATTTTGTATTAGGATATGATGATGTACATGTATGGGTGTTTAAAAGCTACACTGTAAATACGTTCGGATTTATGGAATGAAATGAGGAAATTTGGTTTTAAATTATTTTGTCTTCTTGAGGATGTCTTATAAGAGAATAAATAATGATGATGCCATGTTTAAGTGAATGTTGTGATTGAACATAACGGGCCATTATCATAGGTTATGTACTGGAATGTTCTCTGAGTGTTCCGGTGCGTATCCCTTGGTAGTGGTGCGTTACAACGGTAGTGATGGAACAATATTGATGACGATTGGACTCTACTCAATAGATTACTAAGGTAAATTATATTCTTTAATATTCTTATCATTTTTTATTATGTTATTATTAATATTTGTTCATATTTGTAAATGATAGGTTTATTTATGTGTCAACACCTTATATAAGAGAAAGGTTAACAACCGTGTTGATCAAGTGTTTAATGAATTATAATATCAACACTAAGCTATTTATGATAACACTCGATAATTATAGCACGAATGATGTGATGATTGAAAAAGTGAATAAGTTACAGGTTGGGAGCTTATTGGTTAGTAAGAGGTTGTTTTATATGTTTATTTTGTGCATATTTTGAATTCAATTGTTAATGACGAGTTAGAGATAATAAAGGAAACACTAGAGTCCATCTAAGATAGTTTAGTATATTGGAGTGCAATCCTCAAAAGTGTTAAAAATTTTGACGAAACTACATGACTATTATGTATTCTGTGGACGAAGAAGTTGGTATTGAATTGTCCTACTAAATTGAATTCAACCTTTAAGATGTTGGAGTCGGCAATCCAATGTATTAAGTTGTTTACTAAGATAAGACAAAGAGATTCTTAGTATATTTAGGTACCTATTGAAGAGCAATGGGAGTTGGATAAGAACATTATGCAAAGTTGGAAATATTTTATATTATTAATGATTTGTTATCAGAAACAAAATATCCAACTTCGCACAATTGTTTTAGCAATATATGTAAGATCAAGAAAACTTTATCTTATTGAATATTTCATTTCGATGAGGTATCTGGGTTATGGCATAATAGATGACAGAGAAGCTCGATTCATACTAGTATATGGTCGTACGTATTGTGACAATCATTTCTATCTTGGACCCAAAATACAAGATTGAGGGGTTTATTTTTATTCTGACATGTTGTTTGATGCCATTAAATAATTCTCATATGATTTGTTTAATTATTATTAACTAAGATTGGACAAAAATCAGGATCATAGTAGCTTAACTCCAGCTTCATTTTTAAGTTCAAGTTCAAATTCAACTTCTTCTAAGACTAATATGAAACCCTCATTTATAAAATTCTTATAAAGGAAAAAGGTAAGACTTCTTACAAAATAATGGAGTTAGATAAATATTTGACAGTAGTGTTAATGTAAGTCGAGTAGCACACTCATGTAAGTCGACTTACACATGCACAGTACTATAAGTCGACTTGGATTCTCCTATAAGTCGACTTACAAGTTATATAAGTTGACTTGCACGTTATAAGTCGACTTGCACAGTACTGTAAGAATGTTAGAGTAATGCCCTAAAGGCAATCACCTTCAGCGCGTTTTGTACAAAGTTGTGTACAGACTTTATGTACAAATAAAGAAAGGAATATTTCATTAATTTGGTGTTCATTGTTTATGAATTGATATTGATCTTTAATCAAATTAATGAAGTCCATGATATAT
>JAOQMQ010000002.1:11533448-11544180 GCA_027563845.1 Erythroxylum subrotundum | reverse complement strand
ATCGATGGTCCACCCAATCACACAATACAGAAATTCATTCCCATTATGCCATAATTCAAAATTCACTATTATACTTCACAATTATTTTCAATACAATTTCACATTTATGTTCAATACCATTTCGCATGTCTATCTAATACAATTTCATATGCCCAATCAATGCAAGTTCATATGTCCATTCGACACAATTAAGCCAATCAATTTATGCACATGTACATGAGACCCACTTCCCATTTATCACTTTGTTGTGACCGAGTGCCTAACTGTCCCATATAGGGCTCATTGATAACTGTCCCATATAGGGCTCATTGATCATGGAGCCTAAGGCTTTGAATCACTTTGAGCTCAAGGCTCTATTTCACTCATTGAGCTTGAAGCTCTATTTATTGGCTACTCCGGTCATAACTGCCATTATATTTTATGCGTTCATGATATGGAATGCAACACTCACACATTTCCATAAATCATTCGATCATTTGTTTCCCATGTCACCGGACCTTGGTCCGGTATTCAAAATTTAAATTGAAAAGTCACACTCTCATTTATATACAATTGTACAGTCAGAACAAATTTAGCAATCACATCACGTACATTCCCATTTGGGCTCCTTCCCATAATATCGGACCATAGTCCGGCATGCATCATACCAGTGCAACTTTAAGTGCTATTTCACATTTAACACATTTATCATTCAATATGTGTACTTATTCCATCCAATTCACATTCAAGTAGCGTTACAATATTCAAATCCAATAACACAATCATCGGACCGTAGTTCGGAACCCATAATCAATCACCATCAATATCATTATTCAATGTATGAATTTCATTCAATTATAACATAACCAAATAAACCATAAAATAAGACCATCTAGGTCTACTCACAGTACGCTCCAGATTAGCAATTGTTTTCATGATCCGGAAACGTCTGGATGCGGACGTTCTATCCTGTATCATTCATATGCAAAACACAATTTGCACACACATTAATAAAAGCACAATCGTAACCATCCCATTTTCACAAATGTATATGCGTAATGAATAATGCATGCTCAATGACAATCCCGGGTATATACTTTACACTTACACTTTATGCCCATTCCCAATTCTTAATCCAACTTGTCTAATTAAGCTTAGACTTATACCTCACTTTCCTATGATCATTTTAAATGATCCATTCAAGCTTCACTTGTTTTCAAGTCTAGGGTATCCATAACTCGCATCTCAAGAGCACTTGATTACATTATACTAACTCAATTTTCTGTTATTTCTTTTCTAATCCTTATATGATCTCGTAAGATCCCAATTTCCTTCATAAATAATCACTTAACACTTAGTTCTCGATTCCCTTAAAGGCATTGTAATCATATAGACATCTTCAACTCCATCCACTCATGCATTTGACACTTTTGATTCCATTCATTTGTTCACTAAGTTTTAACCTTCAATTACACTTCAAACCGATCATATATTAGTCCCATAGACCAAGGATCATCCTAGGTTCACTTTAAGATCCATTTGAGGCTCAATTAATATCATTTGACCCGTGTCTGTCCGTTAAATAGACACATTCGGGTCACTTATACCACTTTGAAAATTCGATCCTCAAAACGTCTGAATTTCGAAATTTTTCCTGAAATAGAAGTTGTAGATCTTGAAATTCACTTTAAAACCAGACCTGGCTCATCTCAATCGGAGTTCTACACAAAAAGTTATGCCCTTTTTACCAAAGTATGTTCATTTGAGTTTTATGAAAAATCCAGATTTTTGACTCTTCACTTACTACACTCAATTCCTCATGCTTAACCCATCATTTCTAGTTCAATGCTCATCATTTATCCATTATTCCAATCCCCTTTCAATTAACATCATCCATGACCAAATTATAGCCCCTTATTAATCTTAAACACTAATGACAAAACATACCAATATATGTGCATTCATCCACAATTCCTTTCACACAATCACTTCAATTCTACTTTCATTTTGTGTCAAACTCTTACCTAGATCCTTCACATTTCAAGACACCAAATTAATCCCCTTTCATTAGTTTTCTAATCAACTCATGTCATCACAAGATATCAAACACAAAAATCATAGTAATTCATCAAGGACATGGCAAAACCCAACATCATTCACATAAACATCATTCATTCACATTCTTCAACATTATGTCCCTTCATTTAACTCATCCAATCCCTTTTATGCCTAGATCATCTTTTCCATTGTAATTCTTCATAAATCCTTACCTAATTTAATTCAATAACTCACTCACAAATAAATCAAGAGCTAAAGTTTATCATGATCCCAAAACAGGGCATATATCAATATTCATTTATAAAAACATTCTACACTCATCCATACATCTCTTTGAAAACCAATCCATCTCTAAACCTTTCTATACCTTTACATATAAGGATCACTCATTCTACACATACATAACAAGATATGAATATACCTCACCATCATCCATAACACAAACATGAACCTTGCACAAATCAATTCAACACAACTTAAATTTAATCATCATTTAAGCTTACAATAACCATGCTTATAACATTAAAACCATAACTTACTTGGTTTGGCTTTAATCACTTCAACCTCTCACTAAACCCTAATCCCAAAGCATCCCATGTTCTTCATCTTGAGAGAGACTAGCTAAGTTTCTCTTAGGTCAACTTGAAGGGACAACAAGATGGAAGTAAAAGTAGAAGATGGAGCAAGGTTCCAAGCAATTAACTCAACAAAAAAAATGAAAGAGATGGAGAGAGGGAGGAAGGTCACGAAAATGGGGAAGAAAATCACCCAAATCACAACTCCAAAGGCCCTTGAAAGATGAGTGTCGTGAGAGAGAGGTAAAGAGAGCTTCAATTAATGCACACTTAGATATTTTAAATACTAGGCTAAGAAATTGCCACATGTCAAGCTTCAAGCCTTACTCTTAAATTTTCTTCATAATTTAATCATTTCAAGACCAAATCCCAAAGAATGACACTTGTCCATAGTCCTTAAAATCATGTATCCAAAACCCCAATATTTGACAATAAATTCTACTGCCATTTATCAATCGGTCTGTCACTTGGCATTTTTTCCAGTCCAAATTTTTCCCCGAAAAATTTCAGGAAAATGCCATAAAATTCTCCAAAAATATAAAATCAACAATGTCCCATTCCAAATCAATTTTCAATAACCTTAGCTCACAATTCTTAAAATAAACCCATTTATTACCAATTTTACCCGGAAAATGTCCATTGAGTGCATGATCAATGATTTTAACGTGTGCAATAATCCAATTCACAAATATATATACCACTATGATGCATTTTTGTCTTAATCTCACTTAAGACCACATGTACCAAATTCAAAATGGTCAAAAATGCAATTTACCAAATTTGTCCCGAGGATGTCCGTTAAACGGACACACATGTCCGTTAAACGGACACAGACTAGCAAAGCAATCCAAATTCATCCGAGAGTGTCCGTTAAATGGACCTTCCTGTCCGTTAAACGGACACGAAATTATTAAGCGCTCCAATTTCTCCCGAGAAGGTCTGTTAAACGGACCTGCATGTCCGTTTGACGGACATGAGCCTTCCAAAGCACCCCAATCTAACCGAACTAGTCCGTTAAACGGACTCACGTGTCCGTTTAGCGGACACACCCTGACCATAGGGTATTCTGACATTCGAGACTGTCCGTTAAGCGGACCTTCGTGTCCGTTTAACGGACACATGCTATCCCAACATTCTCCAAAGGTTTTTCCAAGTCTCCAACCCTCAGTTAAAAATCAAACAATTCATTTGACACACATTCATATCCATTTCCTCTAGTTTCATTTAAACCAAACCTCTTGGCTCATATGTACCAAATTTTAGGGTTCTAACCCTTAGTAGAGGGGCGGGATGTTTAATGCTCCATTACTTTAGTATACATTGCAGCATAACCAAGCAACAACAGAAACATGACCATTAAAAAGCATAACATGACCAAGCAACAACAACAAACATAACCATCAAAAAGCAGAAACATGACCATTAAAAAGCATAACATGACCAAACAACAACAACAAACATAACCATCAAAAAGCAAATACCACCATTCAAAAATATCATCTTCTTATTGTTACTCATAATAACTAGTGACTAAAACTTGAGGACTAATGAAGATACTAATCATCAATTGCATTTAGAAATGCAATATTCTAATCCCTCTAAGAGCCATGCACAACAAAGTGTTCCTAGCAGAAAATATGCAAAATCTATTAGAAATTTTTTTTTCATACTCCAAAAATATAACCCGATACTTAAAAATACAAATATTTATTTATATATGTACATAAATGCTTTAACTATATATTATAACAATAGTATATATTAGTATTAGTTAGCAAGACTAATAGGAACCAAAATGAAACAAAAAACATGATAATTTACAATACAAATATTAGCAACATCAGTAAAAATAGGAAATTTAGCAACACCAATAGAAATAGGAAACAAGCAATAGTAAACAATAAAATTAACAACACCAAAATTATAAAAAAAAAGAAATAGGAAATGATCGAACCAACCTCCATTGTGCCAACTGGAGAACGACATAACCAACCTCCATTGCACCGATTAGGGAATGACAAAATTTATATTGCACTGACAAAGAACAACGGGGAGCCTAACTAAGGTAATGAAGAAGAGGAGAACTCCTCAAATGAAGGAGATTTAATTTGTGGGAAATTAAAAGTATTTTTATATTTTTGATTATATGTAGATAAAAATGTTTTATTAATTAACATGAAGATATAAAACTATTATTTAAATAACATGGCAGCTAATCTTACGTGGTACATCTAGATGGAAAATTTTAATAGAGATTAATGGCAATTTGACGGAGTTAGTAAGGGGAAGCTGCTCTATTTTAGAAATGTTAATGGTTATATTGGTGCCAGAGATAACGGAAAGGGTCACCTTAAACTTTTTGCAAAATTTTAGGTAGCAAATTAGACCTTTTGTTAAAAAAAGAGGTAGGTATAGTTTTCATGAAAAGACATACAAAGTATGAAATATTTTTCTTATTCACAGAAACCTCTTTATCATGAAATGGCTTGAAATAAACTTTCAATCATCATAGATCACCACTCAAGCAAAAGTCACATGTCCAATCAATATAGGAGAAAATGTCATCATTATTACAATTCATTTATTAGGCCTCACTAGATCATAAGGAGATCGTCATACCCTGAAATATCTAAACTAAAGCTCCTAATTTTTTTTACATCCAAAGATGATCTGGAAATACTTATATATGTCATATTCTTATAAGTCACACTCATATAATTATGTGAGATGTTTATGGTGATTATACTGATATCCATAAAAATTTCTCTTTGAAACAATGTTTGTGAAATAAACCCAATAAATATAGTTTAAAAAAGGTTTAAGCACTAACATCTAAAGATATAAGTTTGTCTAGGTACCTAACACATTGTGATTTCTTTTGTTATATGAAATGAAATCCTAAGTACCTAATGATTGGTATTACCTTTATTGATATTAAATGAGGAACAATAATGGTGTCTCCAATCATTGATTTCAAAAGTAAAAGTACTAAGAGCCCTCACATGAGCCAAGTAAGAAAATTGATAAAAAAGATTAATTATTAAATTAAGTGATGAAGGAAAGGAGGTAATCATTGATGGTGTATAGAAGGTGACATACACTTGCTTTCATATTAACTTGATATACATTTAGTGGGAGAAAGTATTATTGCATGTACCTATAAGGAGAAATATTTATTGATCTTTAAATTGACACATGAGCTTTTAAAAAATTCTTTATGTTGAATTAAAGAAGGTTGCAAGGTTTTGATGGTAGTAAAATATAAGTACTACTATCGAGTTTAATGTTGATGTCGAAGGATTATGAGAACAAAATACTATCGTATACAAAATACTACCGTATTAAAGGATTATGAAAGAAAAGATGATGTTTGTAATCTTCAATATCAAAATCAAGTTAAGAAGAAGATCAAGATGTATTGAGTTTATTTAATGTATTACTTTTTGTAAGCTCATCTTGATTATCTTTGATAGTTTAAAAGGCTCACCATATATAAACATTTCATTTCTCTTAATTACACGAGTCTTTACATTCATCAAGAGATATTGAAGCATTTGCTTTTAATATAAAAGCCTTTTAATCTTTAAAATAATCTTTGGAAAACTTTTTGGGAACTGCTTTTAAACACAATAATATTAATCAAATGATTTTGAGCATTTGAAGTGTTAAAATCATGTTTTGATGACTAGTCAACCTATATAAGTTAGTGGTCAACCACTATAGGTTAAAGTTATTAAACTTAAAGTATTGAGAGTTTATTGTAATATTGGTTAATGTACTGTTTGACTAATCTATCATATTAGTTGAATAATATGCTTTATTGCTTAACCAGTATCCCAACAACTAGTGAATCTAGTAGTGTAAATGCATATTGTTTGATTAGTATACTATATTGGTTGACTAATACATCAAACATAGACGTTGTAAGGGCTAGTTCTTAGCTCCAATGGCTATTTTGGGTCCTAAAACACTATCAATTAGGTATTTTGTCATTGATTTTAGCATAAAGTAGCATTTGAGCTTCCTATATACACATTTCTAAGTATTTTTCAATCATTTGAGCATTCATTGTCTCATTTTGAGGATGTGCGCCTTTTTGTGATTATCAAAGCATTTAAGTGAGCAAGTTTCAGTTGTAAGATAATTTTGGGGTTTGTGATCATTGTATTGAATTTATCTAAAAGTAGTTTGAGGTTTCCCTTTACCTTGAAGAAAGATTGAAAAGGAGATTCCTCTTTTCCAAAATAAAAGATTATATAATTGGCATTTTTCTCCTTGAAAGAAGAATTATAATGAAAATCCAAGACGAGTCACAAGAGTGGACATAGGTATGGATTGTTTGTTGAACCACTATAAATCAATTTGTGTTTCTCTTCCCTTACTCTTTACTTTGTTGTTGACAAGAATTATTAAATTATTTACTTTTATTTTATTCTGGCATTTATGATAATTTATAGGCATTGTTTTATAAGTTAGTATATTTTAATTAAAATATTAAATTCACCCAATTCACCCTACTTTTGGGTGTCATTAAGGAATAATAAGAGACATCAGAGGAGGTTTATAGGCTAGTATTTTAAACGAAATCCTATGGTATATGTTATAATGGCATACTTAGGAGCACCTTCATTATCCTTTTAACTAAAAACGTTTTAAAAAATTAGTAGAGCCCCTTTCTTCGATAGAAATGACTACTTTTATTGGAAAATAAGAATGAAAATTCCCTTGATGTTCGAAAATGTCGATTTATGGGAAATTGTCTCAATTGTTCCATATATTCCTACTAAATTTGTAGATGATAGAAAAATTCCCAAGTTAAAAGAGAAATGGAACCCCCAAGATAAAAGATTAATCTCCTTAAATAGCAAAATTGTCCACATTTTGCTTTTTGCATTGAGAAGAAATGAATTCAAAAGAGTATCTAAATGTTAAATAGCTCAAAAAATTTGGCATACACTAGAAGTCACTCAAGATGGAATAAATCAAGTTAAGGAAAACAAAATTAACTTGCTAATTCACCAATATGAATTGTTTCAAATGAAATATGATGAAAGCATTCCTAGCGTGTATATTATCTTTATTGATATTATCAATGCTCTCAAGGGTTCCAGACCTATACCAACTTTAAAATGGTGAGGAAGTTGCTTAGGTCACTATCAAAAACATGGGAAGCTAAAGTGATGATTATATAAGAAGCTAAGGACATAATAACTTTATCGTTAGAAGAGATCCAAGTGATGCAAAAAGAAACGACACTTCTAAAGAAAAGGAATTTAGCATTCAAAGTCTTAGAGGAAGAATCAAGTGACAAGGAAGAGATAAAATCTAGTGAAAGTGATGAAGAAGAGATTGTTTAATCATAAGAAAATTCAAGAAATTCTTATAGAAGAACTCCTCAAGAATAAAGGACTAAAAAGGTGGTAAGATAGATTTAAATCACAAATTAAATAATATTATTTATGTTGAATGTAGGAAACCCAGACACATGAAATCTTAATGCCCTCTCCTTAAAGAAAGTGACAAATATGAAAGAAATGAAAAGAAGAAGAAAAGGGGTAAAGACAAAAAGAAGGCATTCAAAGCGTCCACTTAGGTTGATACAAGCAACTATGAAGTAAGCAATTAAAAGGAGATGTAGCTCACATGTGTTTCAGGGAAAAAAATGATGAAGAGTTATTCTTTAAATTTAATTCATATGATAGTAATAATGATGACACTGATTTGACATATGATGAACTTATTGAGATTCTTGAAATTATGAGCAAGAAAAAGAAAAAGGTTATCTTCCAAACTCAAAGAAGTTTAAAAGAATCTAGATGCATGCATGAGTGAAAATAAAAAGATAAATAGTGAATTACATAATATTAAAGCTTTTTAAATGTGTATCCATAAAGGACAATCATGACTTAAAGCATGAGAATGCAGAGCTGCAGAAGGTAGTTGATTCTCTCAAAGACTCATTATCTAAGTTCTCTAAAGGAAGTGAGAAACTACAAAACATGTTACAAGCTCAAAAGAGTTTTAGTAATAGGTATAGAATCAAATATAGTCATGAGAATGCTTACAACACTTAAGACTACTTTTGTCAAAGGAAAGCATTTATGTAGTAAAGAACCATTGCCTAGGATGAAAAATCAACACGGAGCATCCATATCTATACACACACACAACACATCCATTAAGGCTCACATTAAGAGCAAACCTTATGCTTTTATATATCATTCACAATCTAGACTAATAATTTAAAACTCTCAATAAAATAATATGCATAACTTATATACCAATACACATGATAACATGCAATCCCACTTATATCATACTAGCTTACACCAAGCATAATTATATGACACATTTTCACGCTCCACACAAGCATCATTACAATGAAAGAAACATACCTCGAACATAAAAGTATGTTAGCACTTTTCATTATTTAAAGAGAGCATCCAAACCACTTACACAAAGAAAAAGTTTCCATGGCTCATATGTATATTGAAGAATAAGGAATGCATGCTTACATTAAAGTTATATTGTTCATTGTCATACAATTAAATCATATGATGTAGTATGTTACTTTTATGATAAATATGGGCATATTGACAAATTTTGCTTCTCGAAACAAAAGGTAATGAATAAACTCCCAAGAAAGTGGGTTAAAAAGAAGAAGGAGACTGACAACTAAAGACCTAAGCTATTTAGGTACCTAAAACACATTAATTGGGTTATTTTATAGGTATTTTAGAAAAAGAGGAACAAATGGTACATGGATAGTAGACGCTCAAGGTATATGACCAGAGATCCGTCCTAAGTTTCAACTCTAAGAGACAAGGATGGAGAATTTGCCACTTTTGGAGATAATGCCAAGTGTAAGATGATTGGCATTGATAAAGTTGGTAAGAAAGATCACAAAATTGCTGATAATGTACTTTAAGTTGATGGATTGAAGCATAAATTGTTAAATGTGAGCCTACTACATGATAAAGGCTAAAATTATACTTTGAAGGGATATCATGCATTGTATCTAAAGTAGTTGACAATAGCATTACGTTTTTTAGGAAAAAGAGAAGGAAACATAAAAGCAATTGATGTTGATGATTTTTCTAACCAAGATATGAAGTGTCTAATGTTTATTAGAGAAAACGCATGGATTTGGAATAGGAGACTTAGGAATGCAAGTATAGGCCTCATTTCTAGCCTCATTTCCAACCTCATCTCTAAACATGTAAATAGGCTTCTAGAGGTCAAATTTCATAAAGACTTGTAGAGTTTGTCAAATGAGAAAACAAACCAAAATCTCATTCAAAAGTAAAAATTCGTTAACTCCCACTAGACTTTTACAATTACTTCATATGGATTTAGTTAGAACAACTAAGGTTGCTCGTTTAGGTGGTAAATTTTTGCTTTCATCATAATTGGTAATTTTAGTAGATTTACTTTGGTCTTATGCTTAGCAAACAAAGATGAAAACTGTAGGGCGTTTGTTAAATTTATCAAAAGGGTACAAAATGAAAATGAATGTTTTGTTGCCTTTATTAGGAGTGACTATAGTGGGGATTTTTAAAATTAAAGGTTTGAAAACTTGTGAGGATAATGGTATCTTTCTCAATTTTTCTTCACTAAGAACTCCTCAACAAAATGGAGTTATTGAAAAGAAAAATGGCTAGAACCATAATCAATGAGTATGACCTTCCTAAGTAATTTTATATGAAGGAAGTTGCCACTATATATCACATCTTAAATAGAGTCTACTTAAGACTAACCTTGATAAAACCCCTTACGAACTTTGGTATGGGAAGAAGCCAAAAATCAATTACTTTAAATTTTTTGGTTATAATTACTATAGTAACTTGGAGAAATTTGATTTCAAAATGGATGAAGGGATTTTTCTTGACTATTCTTTAACTAGAAAAGCAAATAGGGCATTTAATAGGAAGAAATTATAATTGAAGAATCTATGCATATCTTTTCTATGAATATATGTTGGATCCCGTTACCGGAACCCAACTCTTTACAAAAAATACCATAACAAAACGATCACTTTTTTTTTCTTGCTTTGATACCAATCATGTTGGGACCTGTTACAGAGACCCAACCTCTTTGCACAAACTTAATGAAATCAAAAG
>JAOQMQ010000002.1:11457480-11471598 GCA_027563845.1 Erythroxylum subrotundum | reverse complement strand
GGAGAATTCGTAAAATAGTTTTGGACAGAGTTCCAATATATGGAGAGCAATAGAACTAAATAGATCCCGATGAGATTAGGATATGTCCCGATGCAATCGCGACATCGATATTGCTGAAACAGGTCTCTGGTGTTTTTTCAGTACCGGGACCGGTAGGCCGGTGGACCGACCCCAGTATGACTGGACCTCTTCAGCAATTATATATATCTATTAATTAATTATATATATATAGCCATTGTTGGAAGAAGCAAAGGAGATTAGGAAGCATCTTTTGACTTGGTCAAAGTAATTATGTCATTGATTATTTAATTAATGAATGGCTATTAGGCCATCAACGTGGAAGCTTCCTACATGTCTTTAAATGTTAAAGACACATATATATATAAGGTGATTTTCGTTGATTTTTTTTTTTTTTGGAGTGAAGAAGGAGAAATAGAAACTTAAGTGTTAAGTATTCTGTGAAAAGTTTTTCAAGCTTCCTCTCTTCATTACCAACGAATTTCATCTTCTCCAAGCTTCATCGTCTTCCATTGTTGCTCTTCCGGAATAAGGTCAGAGCTAACACTCTTTACTTATTCCAGCTATTTCCGTTCAAAGTGTTTGATCGATTGTTTTCTTTGACCTCTGCGTGGATACCGTTAGAGACGGTCTCCTTGGTCGTTGTGGTTTGATTCTTCAGAAAGACACACAAATCCTGGGTTCATGGAAGGTCCAGAACAAATTTTTTTGTTATTCCGCACCGCATGCATATGATGCACGCACTGGACGTTTCCATCTGAGAATCGGATTCTCTCTTTAACAGGTTTATAGTCTTAAGTTGATGAATTGACTAAACAATTTAAAGAAACGCAGGATCGATTAACTACCAAAGTCGAACAACAAAAAAAGGTCCCGGAACTTTTATGTGCTACACATAATGTTCGTTTAGATTGTGATATGTACTCATATTGATATATTAAACACTTATGACGTATTTTTTATATTAATTACCATATTATGACATGTTTGGGAATTGCAATTAAATAATAAATTGTCTGCACGTATTAAATTCTTGTTATACATGAATAATTATTCAAATTAATGATATACTTAAAAAATTAAAGAATTATTAAAAAATAAATTTCATAAATAATATTGAATAGTTATTAAATAAATTAGATTTTAAAATTTTGTTCATATTTAAATTAGAAAATAATTAAATTAAAATTATTTTCACAAAAATGAAACAAAATAAAAGAAAAATATTTATTACAATTGAAAATTATTAAATTAAATGTATTTTTTGGAATAATAAAAAATTAAAATAACAATTAAAATTGAATAATTATTAAATTATTATTATTTTTGGATAAATGAAAACAAAGAAAAAATTCAAATTAATATTGAATAATTATTAAATGTTAATTATTTTCAGATAAATGAAAAAATAATTATAAAATTGAAATTTTATTAAAATAAAATTATTTTCGGCAAAATTCAAACAAATAAATTTCATACAATCCGTGATGCTTAGAAAACAAACATCGCGGAACGTCGCCGATTAGGTCATTTCTGTGAAGTTTTTTGAAACCGTCGTGGAAACTCTTACAAACGTCGCCCAATATCTTATCTTTTGGTGACATTTTAAAAAATGTCGCCGAATGTCAGGATTTCCTGCGATGTTTTTCATAAAACATCGCGGAAACCCTTTTGCCAACACCACCTTCTGCGACGTTTTTTGTGACATTTTTTAAAATGTCGCAGAAAATATTCTGCGACGGTTTCCGACCTTCTATGACGTTTGGTTTTCGACCTTCTACGACGTTTTAAAAACATCGCAGAAGGGGTTCTTTTCTTGTAGTGAAGCTGTATCAATAATCCAGTCTTCGTCAGAATTAGACCTGCCCTCAAAAATTGCTAGGAGCTCCCCATCACCAAATGTATCTTGTACAACACTAGCTTTACCATATTTTTCAATTTGCTTTCACTTTGAATTAGTTTCTTCTTTCTTTTGTAATTTCCAGCATTCAACTTTAATGTGACCTTTCTTCTTGTAGTAGTTGCAGACTTTGTTTCTATGCTTGGATTTTGACCTACCCATTCCGTCACCAATAGGATTTCACTCCCGTAGTCTCTCGCAAACAACAAGATCCTCAGTAGGAGCCTTGAATTTGTAAACAAGTTGTTTCATCTTCTCTTCAAAAAGTAACGCATCATATACCTCTTCTAGAGTTAGGGTATCATGACTATATAAAATAGTATCCCTAAAAGTGGAATATGATGCAAGTAGCGAACATAACAATATTGAAGCCAAATCTTTATCCTCATACTTTACCTCCATAGTCTCTAAATTAGAAACAATTTTTTAAAGCACATTTAAGTGATCATCAACGGATGTACCTCTATCAGACGGTGAGAATACAACCTTTGCTTCAAGTGCAATTTACTGGTTAGGCTTTTCGTCATACATCATTGTTCCAGTTTCAACCATATGAAGCGACAAAGTTTTCTTTCAAAACATCCTATAGAATCTAATTCGAGAGGTGAAGATGCATGTATGATAGAGCCTTGCGATCCTTACGTTGTTGCTACTCCGAGGTTCAAGATGATGGCATCTTATCATACCCTAATAATGCATCATCCAAATCCATCTGTGCTAGTACAGCATGCATCTTAACCTGTCACAATGAGAACCTGGTGTTGCAATCTTGTTGCGGAATATCATACTTTATGATTGCCATTGATGCAATCAACAAACCTTACTCTTATACCAGTTTGTAATGACAAAACACGATAGCAAACAATATAAACAAAAGAACAACACACAGATTTTACGTGGAAACCCCAAATCGAGGAGAAAACCAAGAAAAGGAATAGATTGGAGAACAAAAGATTGAGAAACTTGGTCTTTGTTTAAGACAATTTAAAACTTTAAGAAATGTATGTTATTATCATTATTAAGTTGGATATAATTTCTTGTAATTTTATAATAGTTTAATTTATTTGTTTACTATGTTCTTAATAAAACAAGTAATTTTGTAGACCAATTTTCCTTGACCATATCGTTCTTTTGATAGATTAGATTTTTGAAGAACTGAGTTTGATAGATGAGAATGACTTATAAGATAATCTTGGATAAGAAAATATTGACATTTTATTTGGAACAATGAATTTGAATAATCATGATGATAATACTCCTCTAAATTGTGATGATTTTGTGTAAAACGAGGATTAGGTTCAATGAGATTTGAGTGTGTATTCCATCGAATGAAGTTTCAGGTTTTCATTTCTCTTCTTCTTTTTATTTCACTTATATTTGATTTATATGTTAAATTCGATATATGCAATGTAAATATAATTGTAAATATTTTTGTTACAAGTTTCAACTCAAGCTGGTTTATATAAAACTAAAAATTATATAGTATAATAAATTGATGAATTATTTTACAATTTTAAAAAATTACTTAAAACGATACCTGATACTGATCAATACTCGTACAGTACAATATCAGAATTAAATCCGAAACTGGTATTGATAAGCTATTCATAACTTTGATACAAATTATAATTATAAAAGATGCAGTTTATTATTTAGAAATTTTAACAATTATGTGAACTCAAAATCTTGAATATATAATGTGTGGGAATTAATTTCTAATTCATACGTTTAAAAAAATCATAATTTTTACGTATTAAAAATTTCAATGATGTTGACGATAAGTATCTAACAATCAAAAGCTAATTCAACAACTAGACTTGTCCGTATTATGCACATTTAATTAGTCCTTTTTAGATCTTTTACACAAATTTTGTATCTAACTTCTCTTGTACAAAATAATATTTTAATAAATCTTGTATAATACAAATAACATTAAATACAAAATATATACTAAGTTGTAAATGATAAAAGTTAGTACAGCTTGTTATACAAATTATAATCAAATATACAGTTTTTTTTTAAGAAAATCAAAGATACAGTTTATTATTTAGAAATTTTAAACAATATTTGGACCTAAACTCTTGAATATATAATGTGTGGGAATTAATTTCTAATTCATAGTTTTTCAAAAATCATTAGTTAAAAAAAGAATCTGTATCTATCATTGACTTGTCCGTATTATATGCACATATAATTCCTGTAAGGGATGAAATCGTCTTTTCAACAATCCCTGTTATGGAATAAGGTTTACGGAACAGACGATTGCAACAACTTCCAGATCAGTTTCAGTGGAGCAAAAATTATCAGGAAGCTGTTCTAATCTACCTCAAGTGTATTTAGTTTTCGTTCTTTATTATTTTAATCAATTGAGTTATTTGTTTATTATTCTTTCGTTAAAAGATTGATTGAGAAAATCTTTTATTGAAGTTAGTACGAAACGGTCGTACTATTGGGTGTGAAAATCTTTCACGAGAAGTGAGGTTGAGAGATAGTGTCCTTAGGGCCCAGCCTAGCTCGCACAACAGTTCAGGTACGGGCTCTGATATCATTTGTAGCAGCTCAAATTACCCGCTCACAGATATTGTCCGCTTTGGGCTCCAAGTTCATCAGATTTGGTTTTCTCACCCTCGGGAAAACGCATCTTGTGGGAAAGAGATATTCATACCCTTATAAGGCATATTTCGTTCTCCTCTCTAACCGATGTGAGATCTTACATTTTTCATCATAATACACATTGAACCCTCACATTTCAGAGCATTGAATTTCAGCTTTAATGTTTTCGGAACGTTTAAAGTAAACCCTAAATGCATAAAAAATTAAACGAGATTAATTTTCATCATTTTTTAATGTTTTTAATCAGTTAATGGGATAACATAACCCTTTTACTTTTTTTAATTAGTTAATGGGCTCCACTATTACGTGTATGCCGCGTGACATAGTAAGGCCCAATTAGCTTATGTTAAAAACTAAAAATTATTAATACCTTTTTATTAATTCAATTATTTTGTTAATTCTTTAGTTAAATATATTCAAAACCCCTAATCTAACTTGATTTAATATATTCAAAATTTTCGACAAATCTTCTTAAGAAGCCAATCAAATAGAAAGCTATATTCAAGATCTTCAACAACTCTTCTTGAGAAGCCAATAAATAGAAAGCTATATTTTTCCTTCCTTCAGTAGGACCAAAGTATCCTTATTATTTATACTAATCTGCCATTATAATTTCTTTGCTTTGCTTCTCAACAACATTATATTGAGACCTTTTTGTAGAATTATAAAAGAGTGGATGAAATATCAACTACATCTTCATGCTTATTTCAGAAGTATTATAAGTCGCTAAGTGATTTAGCATTCTAATGAAGAGATGAAAAGGAAGTTACTTGGTCATTTTTAGCCACATATTTCCACATCTTTGAACGATATATTTTGAGTTTTGTCAGAGCCTTCAATTGAACCTAACAAAGAAACAATGTGAAAAAGCAGCATAAGAAAGTTAGAGGGTAGCTAGGAATTTGCTGAAATGGATTTTCACGTAGAGTATCTTCTTCTTCTTTCTTTCTTTTAAATGGGTTTAATTATATAGATAATTCAGCATCACAGTTGAGAGTGTCTAATAAAAAAGCCGGCGGCTAATCCTAACGATATCTATTGAAGTATCGAGTAGCTGCTTTAGCTAACATGTGAGCTACCTTATTAATATTTTTAGAAATTCAAGTACAAGTAAAAGACCGAAATCTCGCTGCTGTGACTTCAATCAAGGTTTTATAAGAATTTGGAAATTAGTTTGTTGATTCAATTAATTTAGATTAGGGATTTTGTACATATTTAATTGAATAAATGAACTAATTAAAAATATTAACAATTTTTAGTTTTCAAAGTAAATCACTTGGTCTATTATATCTAGTGACATACATGTGACAATAGAATCTACCTATTAATTAAGAATATTTAAAAATGTCACGTCAATAATGATGTAGTACTTAACGGATAAAAAATTAATTTTGATTAGTTTTCATTCGCTTAAAGTTTAGAGTTTAATTTATATTATGACAAAAACAATAGAATTCAAAATGCACTTTTAATATTAAAAGTTTAAACATAACATATAGAAATTTTGATATTTTTAAATTATGAATATGAAAAATTTAAAGATATTAATAAGAAATTTATTATTAACGCGGGTATAAGCTGTCAGATCCTTTTCTTATCCCTCTTTGCGCCACCGTTAGCCAATAACCACAAAACAGAAGTAGACGAGCAAAACTAACCATCAAGCACTGCATCGACCATTGCCATGCTGCTGCTCGCTGCACCACATTGCTTCTCTTCCTCTGCCGTTTCCTTGCTCTCTCTTCAGAGTTGCAAATTCGTTTCTCGGCTTTCGAAGAGGCGTACGTGCTACATCTCAGTCAGCCCTATTCGGACTTGCAGAGCGAGTCTGATCACTGACTCTGACTCGTTTGAGGTGGGCAGACTCGTTGGCAGCTACGGCTTCATGAACATCACCAGGTACTAGTACTATTCGCTTCCTACACGTCTAAAATTGTTTCTTTTTTCCTGTTTGAATGCTCAGAAAGTAAAGGGAAAATTTAAGATTTTCTAACTTAGAGATTTTCCGTCATAATATGAAAGAATTGAACGAGGTATATTTGATTTGACTTACAAGTACATTGAATTCTTTGTTCATTTCTACTGAACAGTTGCATGTGGATGAGAGCATTGCAACATCTTGATGATCTATCTTATCATCTGCTTGTTTTCAGTTCATTTTTCGCTTGGTTGTTACGAGATAAATTTTTTTTGTATATTTCTCAATCAAAATTGTCTAGGTTGCTGAGGCAATGAAGAGAGGGATGCCTCTTTTTTGTTATTTTGACGATTCAAAATTCAGTAAGGAGCCCCAGAGATTTACAACCTACGTATGAAATGAGTAAATCTTTACCACCTACTTCACAGTATCTAAACTCTGTCAACCAAGTGCTAATAGTTTCTAACTATTTGTGAAAGTAAGAGCAGCTAGTCTCTTCAAGCTGGGGCAATAATTAGCTAGAGGAATAGTAAAAGAATTTAATTTTAATTTGTACAACAATTAACAACAATCAAAACCGATGTCTTGTTGAGAAATGATCGTGATCCTAAAATGATACTGTGTTGTTGATGATCACATTATATAGTTTCCTGTCCAAGAAAAAGGAAAATAAGAATTGTTTCATCAATGTCGTTATGAAAGACTCAGGGATTTTCTTTCGGGAAAATGGGGTAGGTTTTATAACGTGTTGGAGTTCATCTACCAAAATAAGCAATGCTATCTTTCACTCTCACTCTTCCTCTCATCTATATGATGAATTCAGAGCATCTAGAACTATTTTTATTTGGTCTTCTATTGTCAACCATCGTAACGTATAAGTTACTTTCAGAATCTTGTATTTTTGTAATTCATCTTCAGTATTGAATTTAGGCAATTTGGAATGGAGTGTCTTAATTTTATTCCTATTTTCTTTTCTCTCCCATCAAGCTACTCTGGATACCAGTCAAGCATGGATTTTGGAAACTTTCCTGGGGATTTCAATAATCTAAAAGTTCAAGATGTGGGTGAAGGAAGTGTAAAGATCAGGTATATTTCACGAAAAGATGGATCATCGGTCTATTGGAGTTTATTTGACCATATTATGCAAAACAATTATGGTTCTTGTAACTGATAGTGATGCTATTCATGGCAGTTATTTTGCAGGCTTTATGAAGGAAGAATAGCTCAAGGCCCACTTAGAGGAACTCCAGTTATTTTCAAGGTTGTTTCTCTTAGAGCTACTTTGCTATAGCGACTCCTATCATAATTATTCTTGTTATCTTCTTTCTCCATTTTGATCTAGATCACTCTAGCTTCATGTTTAGTTCATCTTATTATTCAAAGGCTCTTTTACTTGTGGCAATTGATAGGCAGTAAATTCAACATGAAAACCACTAGAGATACTATAATTTTTGCTCAAATGTGTCAAAAATGGCGCTAATGATGCACTGCATATGTAAAAAGGACTGATCCTTAATGACTTACCTTCACCATTAAATTTTATCAAGCAAATTATGTTTGTTTGAGAAGGGAAGACTGTTAACAATTTGCATATTATGCAGCATCATCTTTTGCTGATTCTTGATAAAAACAATTAAAGGGAAGATGTGATTTTTGGCAAACAAACTCTAAGTGTACGATGGTTTGAGCAAGACCACATTTTCAAGAGCCAAAGGAGAGTGACATCTTCTTATTAATCCAAAGATAAATGTATGTGTATACTAGCTACAAGAAAACTAAGAATGATCCAATGGTGTCTAAAATCATATTAGCAACTCCAACATCTTTTCCTTTTCCTCTCTTCACTTGTAATTCTTTATATCAATATGGATAGCCATCAAACTTGAAACAAGATTCTTTCAGATCTCCCTTCATATCGCAATGATCTCATGTCAATAGTTGCTTTTTAACTTTCTTGTTTGTATCTCCTCTTTTATTATTACTTTTAGATTGAAGCGGCTGTTTGTTATTCACGTCTTTCATTACCATAGCTGCATTTTCTACATTTTCAGAGAAGTTTATGTGCATGGAGAGGATCCATCATCAATATCTGATTTTTAACATGTTCATAACTCTCATTTAACCCCATCAGAAATTGCATCAACTTGCTATCTTAGTTCAACTCCTCCATAGCATTTCCAATTCCACAGTTACATCTAGGAATAGACTTTAAACTTCCTAATTCATACCAGTCTTTTAAGATAAGTGAAATATTTTGCAATAGGTGTGTTACCTTGAATCATTGTGCTGATCTCCCTCTATAATTGATAAAGGAGGACCATTACACTTACCAGAGTGTTTTTCAAGTTCCTTCCAAAGCTTATAAGCACTTGTAGCATACAGATAGGTGTCCACCAGCTCCTTAGACATTGAATTTAAGATCCAAGAAGTAACTATGCTATCACTCTACCCTATGAATCATAATCTAGAGAATTAAAGTCTATAAAACCTAACTTTATCTTCGCCTTGAGTGCCAGTTTCATAGCTCTACTCCATGAGAGGTAGTTATTACCTGTCAGTGGATTTGTTACTGGCACCATACCAACGTGATAATATCCTTGTAACATCAGAGAGTCATTGTTGTTCATCCTCAATCCATTAACTCCTATCTATCTCTCATTTAGTAGCCATGAACTAGATCCTTCAACTTCCATCTTCAATCGCAGAATCAATCACGATCTTTGATCTAGAATTAAAATTCTTCGTGGATCAAAAATTGCTATGATACCTAGGTTTTCAAGAACCAGAGGAGAGTGAAACTTCTTATTAGTCAAAAGAAGAAAACATGTATATTTACAGTAGCTAGAAGAAAACTAAGAAAACCTTTTGTATTGTAACAAGCTAACAAATTAACAACAAACCATTGTCAGCTGGTAGTAACTGAAGCTAAACAAAAATAATAACTTATATCAAATTTAATATCTATATATTGTTCAGTTACTAAGCCTTCATTGGAGTCCTCTTAGCAGGATTTTTCTGTCTAAAAATTGTTGTTTTTTTTTCCATGTGTTGTTTTAAATCATAATGCTGATTTTTTTTGAACTCTAGATGATCCCAACTTTAAGATAATTTATCGTCAATTTCTTATTATTCCCCTCTTACATGGCTACTTCACAACTTTTCCTTTAATGAAGTCAGTTGAAGCTTATTTGACTGCTAAATAACCACTTTTCCATTATATTAGTTCCATAGTTGGATTATGAAAGATAGACATTGAAAATATTTTAATAATGTATCTCTTCTCTATATCTTTGTTTAGTTTGTTATATGCTATTGTGCAACATGTGATGTCTATGGTCCATACATAAATTGTTCACTATTTTGTGCAGGCACAATCAGTTGGTAAAGATCACCATACCCTTTTTCATACTTTGGGAAATTGTAACCTTTTGAATGACTTGTCTACTAGTTTATTGAAGCATAGAAAATATGTGATCTATTTCATTTCTAAACTTTGAATTTTTCTGATTTTTCCTTAAAACACATTCCTGTTTTCCAGATTTTACTCAAAACTTCTAAGTTAGTTCATATTGTTGGTTATAAAGGTTTATCCGGGACAACGAGCTGGCGGCATTGAGGCTGATATGATGGCTGCCAATGAGCTCAACACTCATGCTTTACTTCAGGTACAGTGGCAATTGTGTTGATTAATGTGAAAATAAATGTATACTATCATTCTTATTTGCAAATTCTTTCTATTGCCTTAATATATCATTTGTTAACATTAAGAGAAGAACATAATGATAGGCCTCCATTTAAGCTTTTCTACTCAAGAAGGAAGAGAAAAGGGAAACAATTTAGATGAAAGCAACAAGGCTGGAAATTAGAGGAAAAGCCCATCATTCCTAGGATTGATATTGAAGGGCTGCTATCCATGGTTTGTTATTTCTGCTTTATTAGTTGTCTATTTTGTTGCTAGTAGGATTCTAGAAGCCTGAGTTGGCATGGTTTTTAGGGTAGGATGTCAAGTCAGGGTATATTTGGTTGGAAGAGGGTAGTGGGTGAGGCAAGCATCATATACTAATAGACTATGTGTGTGAGGAGAGTGGCACCTCTCGAATGTTGCCTGTGATTACCATTCATATCAATTTTCATCTCTAATGAATGATCTGCTCTACTAGTATCAGAACATTCCTATTCCTTTTCTTCTTTTCCTCTATTTCTTTCTCTTAAATCCTAATTCTTCTTGTTCTTATTCTAATGTTCTATTGAGGAAGCTAATAAATCTGGTATCATAGTCGGTTCCAGAACTTGGGGAATGCTAGTGACAAGGATGGAAGCAAAAGTAGAAAACATGTAAGAGAAGCTACTAGTGATTAAGAGTCATTTGTCTCACCTTGACTTCTCAGTTTCTTCTTTAAACCAAATGCTAGACAAGGTCTTGAACGCCTTTCACAAGAGCACCATTTCTGCGGGGGGAAAGCATAGCAGAGTCAAGTGGGGATAGAACTCCCAACCTAACCACAAGTCTAATGATGAATATGACTCGTGGAACAGAGGGATCTAGTACTTATGTTCCTGTCTACCACAATAAGTACGATTGAAAACGAGAGATGCCCACGCATGATGGGGAGGATGACCTGACCTCATAGGTCTTTTAGTTGAGAGGTAATTTGTTGTAAATAAATTGAGCGAGGCAGAAAAGTTGGAGGTGGCAAGGGTTTACCTTCAGGGCATTGCCTTGGCATGGTTGGAAAGGGAGGAGAATCAACCCATACTAACATAGTATGAGTTAAAGACCCAATTTTTGGGAAGGAACTTGCCAAAATGCAAGGGGACTTATTAACATCATCTCCTGTCATTGCGGAAGACATTCATGGTGGTGCAGTATCAGAAGGAGATGTTAAAGTCAAGGTACCATCAGATCTGGGTGAAGACTGAGGATGTCCCAAAAATTGCTTTTCATACTCATGAGGGTCACCACAAGCTTTTAGTCATGCCTTTCGGCTTAACCAATTCTCCAGTAACATTTCAATATGTCATGAACGCTATTTTCACGCCAATGTTGCAGAAAGGGGTATTAGTTTTTCTTTTGAAGGCATACTAATCTACAACAGTGCCGTGGAAGCCTACTTGCAACATTTGAGGGAAGTTTTAACCATCCTTAAGGCTCATCACTTGTTTGCTAATTTTAAAAAATGCTATTTCTATAGAAAAAGGATTGAATACTTGGTTCATGTTATAACTAAGGAAGGGGAGATTGTTTTGTCCTGAAAAGGTGAAGGTAATGGAGCAGTGGTCTATGCTGAAAATTTTGAAAGAATTATGAAGCTTCCTTGGATTAGCTGGCTACTACCAACAGTTTGTCAAAGACTATGGTAAGATAGTAGCCCCATTAACAAACCTACTAAAGAAGGATGCATTCAAGTGCAGTAGAAGCAACAATGGCAGTACAAATGTAAAGAAGGCTATGGTGCAACTACTAGTATTGGTTCTTCCTAATTTTGATGAACAATTTGTTATTGAGACAAAAGCATCAGGCTTAGGACTGGTGGTAGTATTGATGCAGCAGAATCGACCCATAGCTTTTTTCAGTCAAGGCTTAAAGGGGGTGCTCTTCTGAATTCAGTTTACGAAAGGGAGCTCATGGCCATAGGGTTGAGTGCAATTATGGTAGTAGTGGAAGGGCTACCGAAATCAACAGGTTGATTGCAATTATGGCAATAGTGGACAAATTCAATAAGTATGCCCATTTTGTTGCTCTTAAACACCCCTTCATTGGTTCCCTTGTTGCTGAATTATTTGTCCAACATTTTTTTAAGCTTAATGGCTTCCCAAGATTTATTGTGTCGGAGGACAGCGATAAGGTTTTTGTAAGTAACTTTTGGAAGGAACTATTTTGCTTGCAGCAAATGTAGCTATGACGTAGTATTGCCTACTACTCCCAAATCGATGGCCAAACTGAGGTGGTTAATTGTTGCCTCAAAGCTCATCTATGTTGTTCTGTACAAACACATCCTCATACTTGGAGTAGGCAATTGCCATGGTGCGATTATTGGTATAACACTGGTTTCACACAGCCATGAAGCTCACTCCTTTTAAAATTATGTATGGAATGGATCACCTCTTTTACTATAATACACAAATGGGGGCATATGTAACTCAAGTGTAGAAGACCAGTAGAGAATGGAACTTGATGCTTAAAGAGATCAAAGAGCAACTAAATGTGGCACAAGAACGAATGAAGAAGTAGGAAGACCAACATAGAAGGGATGTCCATGTCCAGTTTGGTGATCTGGTTTACTGGAAAATTTGCCCTTAATGTGGTAGGTCTCAAACCAGGAGGTTGAATGAGAGGTTATCCCCTACCCAATTGTTCAGAAATTGATCCGGTTGCCTACGGAATAGGACTGTCAAACTTAGCTATCATCCATCAGGTCTTTCATGTGTCATAGCTTAAGGCTGCTATTGATACTAATACTCCCAACTTAGAGATTCCTCCAGTGCTCCAAACTGATTTGGAGTGAAAAGTTGAGCCAAAAGCTATTTTGGGGGTTCGTTCGAGCAGGACTTTAATAACCCCACTAAAGTACTAGTCACATGGAAGGATTTGCCAGACTTTGAAGCATCATGGTATCCTATGATACCATCCAACAACAATTTCCAGCTTTTCACCTTGAGGACAAGGTGAAGCTCATAGAGGGGATATTGATAGGCCTCCAGTTAAGCTTTTCTACTCAAGAAGGAAGAAAAAAGTGGCTAAACAATTTACGTGAAAGCAACTACAGAAATTCTAAACTGTTGTATTTAACTCACTTTTCATCAGTACATAGATACAAGTATATATAGAAATAAAGAGGGCTATTCTAGGAAACTAGTATCTTTGCATAATGTCAGATCTATCATGAAGAACAGGGTTGTGAGCAATTGAAATTGCAGCTTTGTTGTCACAATAAACTTTCATAGGAACTGAAATACAAATCTGTAGTTCCTCCAATACCCTTTTAATCCATAGGACTTCACAAAATCCTTGTGCCATTGCACGAAACTCAACTTCGACACTACTTCTTGCAACAACACTTTGTTTCTTACTCATCCAAGTTACCAAGTTACCACCAACAAATGTGCAATAACCTGAAATTGATCTTTTATCTGTAGCACTCCCTGCCCAATCAGCATCAGTATAGACTTCTACTTGAAGGTTGTTCTGCTTACAAAACATTAAACCTTGCTCAGGAGTTCCTTTTAGATATCTTAGTATCCTGTATACAACATCTAGATGTTCTTGGCCTAGTGAGTGCATAAATTGACTCACTAAGCTCACGACAAAGGCTATATCAGGTCGGGTGTGTGACAGGTATATTAACCTCCCAACTAGTTGCTGGTATCTCTCCTTATTAATAACGTTTTCAGGTTGAACTGGTTTGACATTTACACCAGTCTCAACAGGAGTATCAGCTGCCTTGCATCCTAGTAATCCGGTTTCATTTAATAGGTCCAAAATATATTTCCGTTGGTTCACAAATATCCCATCCTTGGATCTAGCAAATTCCATTCCGAGGAAGTATTTTAGAGGTCCAAGATCCTTGATCTCAAATTCTTTGGCAAATTTCTTCTTCAACTCTACTATTTCGGATACATCATCTCCTGTTATGATAATGTCATCTACATAAACAATAAGAATCGATTG
>JAOQMQ010000002.1:11424903-11441257 GCA_027563845.1 Erythroxylum subrotundum | reverse complement strand
TAATAAAAATTTTAATATAAGTTTTATTATTTTATTATTAATTATATACAATTTATTATTAATAATATAAAATATTATTATTAGGGTAAGGAGAAATAATATAAAAATATTATTAATTATATACAATTTTTGTGAACTGTAATAAATGAGTTTGGAGAAAAGAGAGTTAGGATTAGAAGAAATAATTGGTATTAAGAAAAATTATTAATAGTATATTAGGTAGTATGTATTTATTAGTTTACGTTCATTTCTAGACCCTTCGAATAGAAGATTTCTTATTTTCACTGTTTAAGATGGAATAAAACATAGCATGAAACTTTCCACTTCCGCCTCTCAAACAAGGCCTTAAGTATCGAGAACATTCACATAAATAGGAAAAAGGGGTCTCAGGTAAGATAGATAGGCTCACGCCTTCTTCTTGCCTCCCTTTTTGCCCTTAGAAAGCAACACCCAAAGCTAGAAGTCATCAACTAACCAGACCTAAACCCAACAACCTAGAGGGAGTCGAGATTACCCTACGGCCATGTTTCGCTTAGCTTTACTTCTAAAGAGTCAAGACCACCCTACCATTTGTATAATCTTATGTAACTTGTTAGGTAGGCTTTGCAATTTTGGCCGGCATGATTTGGCTAAGATGGACCGAGTTACGGGTGAGCCATAGGTCAAAATAGTTCAGTTTGATCGGGCTACAGGTTGAGGTAGCGCTAAGCACGAGCCGACTCGTGGCTTGACCGAAACAACAAAAACGACGTCAATTTGTAAAATTTTTAATAAAAAGTAAAGATGGCCCAAGCCGAGCTACGGGCAGCTCATGGGCCATCCAAAGAAGTATCCTGGCCCGGACCTACTTATTGACATCCCTATTATTAGGTCATATTATTGGATATTACCTAATTTTCTAAATTTTAATAATTTTGAATATCCTTTTTTATATTTTTTAATCTAAAAGTGTTATTTCATCTTATTAAATTTATTTCATTGACATCACCTATTACAAAGCAAAATTGTTATGAATAACGTATCATTTATCGAATTTAGTTTTGATACAACACTGTATCAGACTGAACAAAATTAGATACTATTTTAAAGTAAAATTTTAAATTTATAATCCCTGAATTTTTTAAATTATAAAATAGTCCTTCAATATATTGTATTATATAATTTATAATTTTATGAAGAATAATAAATATCATTGACTCTCTAACTATTACAATTTACAACAAAAGTTGATGTCTAGAAAACAACCAACTAGGAGTGAAAAATAAAACAAAAATATTTACAATTGTATATATATATATATTGTATGTATAGAATTTAACATATATATCAAATATAAGTGAATTAAAAAAAAAAGAGGAGAAATGAAAATCTAAAATTTCATTAAATCCAATACCTGTTCAGTTCGCATTGGCATCAATTTTTATTTGGTACAAAATCATCATCATTCAAACGAGCCTTATCATCACCATCATTTAAATTCATTGTATCAAATGACATATCATACTTTTCCATCCAAGATTATCTTTGAGGTCACTCTCATCTATTAAACGTGGTTCCTCATAAACCTATGATTAAGGTAAACTGGATTTACAAAACTACTTATTCTATTAGGAGTCACAGTAAACAAATAAAATTAAATAATTAAGAAATTAGAAAAAATTATATCCAACTTAATAATGATAATAACATACATTTAATAAATCTTTAAATTGTATTGAACCAAGTTATTTAATTCTTTGTGCTCCAATATATTCCTTTTCTTATAATTAATGAATTTAAATGTGCTTGAATTCCTTTCATTCCCTGTTGCACTTACACATTGACTCATAATTCGAATTACAAACTTTTGTAATGTTAGAATATCACTTCTAAATTGGTCCCACCAAGTGATTGTAAGACAATAAAAGTAGCATTATAAACAAAATAAAGTGATAATTAATTTTCAACAATTAACAAAAGCGAAAAATATATATAGTTGGATTAAGTTTGTTTCTTTAATGAATAGCAATTAGCATCCCAAAATCACCATAATTATCATTATAAATCTCCATTTACAGGCTTAAGAGATCATGTATCATTTCATAGGCAACAATTATTGTAATAGTTAATAGCATTCTCCTACTAATTTTAGTTTTTTTTTATATAAAACTTGGTTTAAAATAGACACTAGGATTTAAAAATACCCCAGCTGCAAATAACAAAGAGTAAAGTTGTATTTCTCATGTGTCATCGATGATTGCAAGATAAGGTGTGTACAAGGAAGACTTATTTTCATATTGACCTTGATTGCTTCCTTCACATTCTATATGACATCATAAAAATAACTCACTGTTGCTTTCTTATCACTATCAGCCAGACGAAGTACCCTCACCAAAGACTCACAAGCTCGTATGACAAATTGCCATTAGGATTGAAATTCATAATTTTTAAGTATAATTTTTAAAAACCTCCAATCTCGTATTAGACCTAACATGCTGAGATGCAACTTACTTATCACTTGTAAACATTTATCTTAAGTCATGCTTCATTAGAATAAAACACTGAAGTGATAAGAAATTAATTGCAAATCTTATAATAGCAGGACAACACAAAAATTCCTATCATTGGGGAAATCCTTTCTCTTTAAACTTAGGACACATATATAATTGTAGATAAATTTTGTCACCTTTTTTGCTTTATGCACAGTCTTATCAATAATTAAAAAATATCTTGCATCTCCTATATTTTTCAGTATTATATCAATCCAATGTGCAACACTAAAGGTCCAATAAAAAGAATTATACTTACTTTACAATCTTCTTCCAACTACTTTATAAGCAAAATCATTATCAGTAATGAACTGAACAATATTTTCTGGCCCAACATCATTCACAACTTTATCAAATATCTTAAACAAAGTATCATCATTCCTAACAAGGCTAGATGCATCAATAGACTTCAAAAATATTGTCCTCTTTATATAATAAACCAAAAAAATTGATAATAGACTCATGTCTTCTATTTGTCTAACCATCACACATGATTGAACACTCATAAGTAACCTAAAGTCATTCTTCTTTCATCCAAATAAGTTTTTATTTTATAAATAAAAATGCTCAGAAGTTTACCTCTGTAGTCATCAATTGAAGGAACTTTGTATCCTGAACTATAGGAAACAATAACATCCAACATAGGCTAATAATAATAATATTAGGTAATATCGAATGCTATAACTTAATCATACCATCATTTAGTCATTGTCATGTTCATATTATAAACCACTTCTTTAGCTTGTAAAGCACTACAAATTAAAGGTTGAACTCTAAAAATTATTTATGGTGCAAAAAAATTGTATATATGTCCCTTCTTTTCCTAAAATCAGGTGCAATATTTCATTCTTATTGGGTAGGAATACTATCATCTTCAACAACCCCATTATCATCCTTCTACCAACAAAAGAACTTTTACTACCAATTTAGTAATTCAATCTTTTCTTTATATATTTCTCATGCTTATACTCTTCAAATAAAGTCTTCATTTGTCATTTCATATTTTGATTCACTTTCTTACAAAACTCTACTTCACTTTTGATTCCAGTTAAATGCTTCTTTAATATGGTAATCCCCTTACCTTTCAAATGCATATTACAATATAAACAAATAGTATGGTTCTTCATTTCAGGAACCAATCTAGCATGACCCCAAGTTGGATCATCAAATCTTTCTATACTTGAAGTGACTGAATTACCAGAAATACTTAAATTTTGCTCTATTTATCTGTAAAATAAATAAAAACATATGTGAAAGTTAAATTAATAACTTCATATCAAAATAAAGAACACTTAATTTTATTACCAACTATTATCACAAAATATGTATTGTTTAACTCGAAACTAACACAAAATCACTTACATCTTATATAACTCATTTTATATGATTACATAATTCAACCATAAGACATACACTTATAACTACAACCTATTCAACCATAACTCATAAATATAAGTTTACAACTTATTTTATGTAATCACATAATTCAACTATAAACTTTTTTTTTTTTTTTGCTTATACAATTCAATTTGTAATGCTTATCATTATTTTGTTTTCTTAACTAATTTCAATCAATATTATTACTGAAATCCTAATTTCCAACTTTAGTTTATCAATATTTTATTTCCCAATTTTAATCTACATTCTTAGTTTTTCACTCAATTTAACTCCATACTCAAAAGTCAACATACACTACACAATTCAATTTCATCCAATACAATTTACCAAGAACTAACAATTCATCGTACACAATTACTATATAATGCAAAATCATAAGACACAAATAGACAATCCATCATCAATTTACTATTCAACATTCATTTATCTATATTAAGTATTCTGCAGAATATAAATACACAATTCAATATTTAAATCAACAGCTAACACAACTCAATATTTCAATATTTATATTCCATAATTCCATATCTGCAATTTTATAAAATTTGTTATAATTTTTTGCAGCCTTCACTAAATCTCTATCTTGGAGACACTTTGTTTCTGTCTAAATTGCTTGTATTTTGTAAATTGTAACGGTGCAATTGAGGCGGTGTAGCTGATTGGTGCAAGTCAGGTCTACAAGTCTGTTTGTGGACTATGGGGGTAATGGTATGGGTCAGCACCAGGTGCGACGACGAGTCTGCTTGTGGGTGTGGTGCGAGTGTACTGCCGGTGCAGTGCGAGAGTGGTGCGTATGTAGTGCAAATGTAGTGCGAGAGTGGGCAGTTTGCAGGTGACTGATATTGGTGATTAGTGCAGGTGACTGATATTGGTGATTAGTGCAGGTGCGATGGGCAGCGCTTCTACATATGGTGCATTAGGTAACGAGTTGCGACGGAACTACGAAATTCAATATGCGGTGTGGCAAGCAGAGGTGGAAAGTTTGATGCAGCATGGAAGTGAAATAAACAACACAATTCTAAAACCCATAATTGTAGAAACTGATCGAGAGAGTCAAGTTTTATAGAATGAAAAATATCAAATAAAAGTCCCCTATAAACATCACCAAAACCAAGTATTTATAATCCTAAACATGTACTAAAAATCAGGAAATAAAATAGCTATTCTATCAACTTAGGAGTCCTAAACAAAATAGAAATCTAAGATAAAAACAAAATATGAGCTTCACATTACTGTAGCATTGCTGGCAAAGAACTATGCTATTTAATGCCCCATCATCCACCTCCACTTGCAAAGAAGTTGACCTCAAGTTCTTGTTGGCATAACCCAACTCACAATCATGTAAATATGGTGAAAGATACGCAATATTAAATGTAGAAGAAATGTTACCCATCCATGATGGTAGCTCAATAACATAAACATTGTTATTAATTTTCTTTTTAATCTTGAATGGACCATATTTCTTCTACTAAAGCTTATGACTGCCCCCAACAATTCTATTCTTACTCAAGAACACCATAACTTCCATATCCAACATCAAATAATTACACTCTCCTTCGTGGATCAACATAGGCTTTGTACCTTGCATTTGCCTTCTCAATTTTTCCCTTCACCTCCACTTGAATTTCTTGAGCCTCTTTAGCTAACTTCTCAGCACAAAAAGAAAAACTAGAAGATTTTGGCGATTTCACAAGATTGAGAGCATGATTTGGTACCTTGGTATAAGCAACTGAAAATGGAGAACGACCAAGGCCTCTATGAACAACATTGTTGTAGGCAAATTCAACTTGTGCAATCAAGAAATCCCAACTCTTTGGATTGTCATGACATATACATCTTACCAAATTTTCCAAAGTTTGATTTACGACCTCTGTCTGGCCATCGGTTTATGGGTGAGTTGTGCTACTAAATTTAAGAGTATAATCAAATAATCCCCACAAAGTCCTCCAAAAGTGACTCAAAAATTTAATGTCACAATCAGAAGTAATTGATTTAGGAACACCATAAAGTCTCACCACTTCTCTGAAAAAGAGTTTTGCAATTGCAGTAGCATCTATTGTCTTTTTACAAGGTAGAAAATGTGCCATTTTTTTAAAATCGATCAACCACAACAAAGATAGAATGCATACCTCTTTGTGTTTTTGTCAATCATAAGCCAAAGTCTATAGGCAAATCTTCTCAAATAGCATTAGGAATCGGCAATGGCATGTACAAACCAGAATTAGAAGCATGTCCCTCCTAAGTTTGGCAAGTTATACACCTTTCTACAATGGAAACAATATCCCTTCTCATCTTTGGCCAATAGTACCTTTTTCTTACTTCTTCAAGAGTTTTGTCTCTGCCAAGATGACCAACTAAGCCTCTACCATGTAATTCTCTAATCACCTTCTCTCTAAGTGACGTCCTTGGAAGACAAAGTTGGTTTCCTTTCATAAAAGATCCATCCTGCACATACACAATCATCATGGGTTTTTTTTTGTAAGCACAAATTCCATATTGCCTTGAAGTCTCCATCATCCATATACAATTCTTTTAAATATTCAAGACCCTCCATTTCCAAACTCAAGGTTTTAATCATGGCAACTTTTCTACTTAACGCATTAGCCACAATATTTTTAACTCTTCTACTTAACACATCAGCCACAATATTTTTATTTCTAGATTAATGAACCAGTTTGTGTGGAAATTTATCAACAAAAGTTGACCACGTAGCATGCATCTTCGATCTCAATTGCTTTTGACTTCCCAAATACTTCAAGGCTTGATGGTCTGTGTATAAAATAAATTCTTTCCCAATCAAATAATGTTCCCAAATCTTCAAAGCTCTCACGATAGCATAAAATTCTTATCATATGTAGCCCAGTTTTGTCTTACATCACATAACTTCTCATTGAAGAAAGCAATTGGCCTCTTTTATTGAGACAATACAGCTCCTATCCCAACTCTATTAGCATCACATTCCACTTTAAATAATTTATCAAAATTGGGTAGAGCTAAAACAGGTGCTATGCACGACTTCTTTTTGATAAGTGCAAAACTTTATTATTATTCTTCTCCTCATTTGAACCTTCCCTTCTTTAAGCACTTAATAATATGAGTCATAATGCTGCTGAAATTTATGATAAAATGCTTGTAAAATGTTGCAAGTCCATGGAAGCTTCTTACATCCCCAACATCTTTAGGTAGAGGCCATTTCCTAATTTTTCCCAACATTTCATGCCATCCTTCCCTACAACAAAACTGAGGAGCAACAAACTTTCAACCATGAAAATAAACTTCTTTAAGTTGGCATATATTTTATTTTCCCTCAATACTTTTAACACACTTCTCAAGTGATTAAAGTGCTCTTCTTTTGACCTGCTGTAAATAAGGGTGTCATCAAAATATACCACCACAAACTTGCCTATAAAAGGCTTGAGAACTTGATTCATTAATCTCATGAAAGTGCATGGGGCATTGGTTAGCCCAAAAGGCATCACGAACCACTTAAATAATCCATCTCTAGTTTTGAAAGTAGTCTTCCACTCATCTCCTGACCTAATTTGAATTTGGTGATAGCCACTTCTAAGATCAATTTTAGAAAAAATTACTGCCCCATTAAACTGATCCAACATATCATCCAACTTCGGTATAGGAAATTTATACCTAATAATAATTTTATTGATCGCTCGACTATCCACACACATCCTCCAACTACCATCTTTCTTGGGCGTTAGTAAAGCATGAACAACACATGGACTCATGCTCTCTTTAATATACCCCTTTCTAATCAACTCCTCCACTTTCTCCATCAAAATCTCATTCTCCTTTGGACTCATTCGGTAATGAGGTAGGTTAGGCAAACTAACCCCAGGAACTAAGTCAATTTGGTGTTGGATATCTCTCATAAGAGGTAATTCATTGGGTAATTCATCAAGCACTACCTCCGTAAATTCCTCTATAATGGGTTGTACCTCTAAGGGAATTTTGCTTTCTTCCTTCTCACTCTCTTCTTCCCCTTTTACTATCAATAAGTGTACCTCCCTTATTTCTTTCATTGCATTCACAAAGCTTCCCCTTTTATTCTTTACTTCTAATAATGACTTCTTTCCCTCATTTGGCTTTGATGTCTTTTTTCCACCTATAGGTAGCAATTTATACCTTACTCCATCTTTCAAAAATCAA
The DNA here is from genome assembly GCA_027563845.1 of Erythroxylum subrotundum. Classification (NCBI taxonomy): domain Eukaryota; kingdom Viridiplantae; phylum Streptophyta; class Magnoliopsida; order Malpighiales; family Erythroxylaceae; genus Erythroxylum; species Erythroxylum subrotundum. The sequence continues at coordinate 11,433,167 of JAOQMQ010000002.1, read as the reverse complement.
TACATATTCTCCCTACCAGAGTGAGCTGCATTAACATCATATTGTCATGGTCTTCCTAACAAAATTTGGCATGTATATCTACAACATCAAAATAATGTTCATCTGAGTATTTACCGATAGAGAATAGTCCCTTACATCTTTCTATGATGCGAATATCACCCACATTTGTGATCCGTGCAATACTGTAAGGATCCAGATGAGGTTCAGTTGGTAGCTTCAATTTCTGTGCTATTGATTTGTTGATGATGTTCTCTTGACTTCCTCCATCAATGATCAATTCACAAGGATGACCTTTTACCATGCATCTAGTGCGAAACAATTTTTGTCTCTGCAAATTTTCATGTTCTTTCATGGAAATCATCAACCTCCTAATGACACCCACAAAAGCATCTTCTTCATACAAGTTATCATCTTCATCTCCATCAGGTCTGCATTCTTCTTCCTCATATGGTTCTTCAGTTTGCTTTACTATATTAACAAAAACACTCATTAGAATGATGACCAAGTTCTACACATTTAAAACACTTGAAATGAGCAGGTTTCGCGTAAGGGTTTTTTACTTTTAGGAGTCAAGGTGGTTTGCTTGCTTGAATTTCCACTATTATAATTATTTCCCTTCATGCTGGTACCTCGCGTATGATTGGAGTTTATAACTTCCTTTCCCTTTTCACTCGTTGGGCTTTTATTGTTCCATGTTTTTATATTCTCTCTTGATTTTTGGTTAATCAACACCTCAGCTCTCATAACTAAAATTCCTTGCATCATGAACATTCAAAGCCATCTGAATACCAATCTTTTCTCTAATTGTTGATTCCAAGCCTCTCAAGTATCTAGCAACCTGTTGTGGTTCACTTTTTGCCAAATTATTGCCAGCTGCCAATCTTAAAAACTATGTTGTATATTCATGAATGCTCTTTTTTCCCTGTACGCAGTTTTGATAAGCATCGAACAAATACTGCTCATAATCCGGAGGTAAGAATCTTCTTCTTAGTAGTTGTTTCATCCTTTCCCAAGAAGACACATGAGCTCGCCCTTCTCTTCTCCTATTGTCTTTCAGTTGAGTTTACCATATTGAAGCTCCTCCCTTTAGCCTATAAGCAACCAATTTTACCTTCCTCTCTTTTAGAATTTCTATGTAGCCAAAGAACCCATCTACTGCTTCTAACCAATCTAGGAAGCCCTCTATATCAAGGTCACCACTAAAGGATGGAATATCTACCTTCAATTTGTTTTCATGGTCACCTCCTCTTTGCCAACAACGGTCCTCTCTTTGTATAATTTCTTTGTCATCACTCGAGTCGTAAATTCTCATGCCAGGCGTTAGAATTCGAGGTCGTTGTGCAGGGGCAACTTCCCTGGTAGCTTGATCCCCAATTCTTTGATTATTGTTAGCTGCAACAAAGTTTGCAACTGCCACTAATTGTAGTCAATTGTTATTCAATGTTGCGAATAGACGTCTCGTGTTCTTCGAGCTTTCTCCAAACAGCGGGTAATCCCTGATCATCCTCATTAGGATTATTGGCCATTGTTAGATTGAACCAGCTTCGTGAGATTCAAGGCTTTGACACTACCTAGCGCAGCATAAAAGTGAAATAAACAACACAATCTCTAAACCTTGAATTGCAAAAACTGATAGAGAGAGTCAAGTTTTATAGAATGAAAAATATCAAATAAAAGTCCCCTGTAAACATCACTAAAATCAAGCATTTATAGTCTCCTAAAAATCATAAAATAAAATAGCTATTCAACCAACTCAGGTGTCCTAAATGACATAAAAATTTAAGACAAAAACAAAATCTGTGCTTCACGTTACTACAACATGGCTGACAAAGAACTCTACTATTTTGATGCCCCATTAAAATTGAAGATGGCTGACGGCCGAGACTTGAGAGTAACAGAGTAGAGATGCAGGCCGATTGGGAGGTCAAGTAGGTTTATGGTTAAATTTTTTCAAAATTTCTATTTAGTCCTTAATTTTTAAAAAATTATAATTTAAATCTAATAACTGACTACTATTTCAATAACAGGCAGTACCAAATTTTGGTACGAGATAGCTCGGCAGTATACTATTTTTCGAACGGCATGATAGATAGTGACCGATATGATACAATACCCGTAATCTGTACTCATTGAAAATTGTTCAGAAATAAACTCCTCTTGTAATTCTTAAAAATATATTAAAAATCCAATCAGTCCCAATTCCCAAACTTAATTGTTCCAAAATTGTATTTTATCAAATCAATTACATTAGATGAAGACAAAAGTAATTAAAATGAAAAAAGAAGCGTGTCTTGGTTTGCTCCTTGCTTGCTTCTTCTTCTTCTCTCGATTTTAATCTTCCTGGCGTTCGGTCTTGGACGGTCTCTCCGTTTCTTCACATTTATTTCAACGCCCGTCACCCTCTTTCTCTTCACCATCATCTGCCCCATTCCTTCTTCTATCAAGACCATCACTACACTCTCTCATGGAAATCTCAACTGATGTGGTATCTATGGAGGCAGCCCTTTGTTGAATTTCTTTCCATCTACAATCGTTCATGGGGATTAATAGCAAATTCGTCAATGAGAAACCATAAAGCTTCTCACCGTCCAACTATATGCTACAGACCCATACTCCCTTCTGATCTGGATATCTTAGAGCGAATCCATTCTGATGTGTTTCCTATAAGGTGGATGACTAGTCTGATTTTTTTTTTTTTTTTTTACATTGATCTTGGAGGCTCTTATAGTGTGCCTTTCCCAAAATGCATGATCTTTCAGGTATGAGTCGGAGTTTTTCCAAAATGCTGTCAACCAACAAGGTATTGTTTCCTGGGCAGCTGTTGATCGTAGTCGGCCTAATGGTCAAAGTGATGAACTGATTGGATTTGTTACTGCAAGACGAGTGCTTGCAAAAGAGAGTGAGGTGAGTTGGGTCTTCCGTGTTTTTGGATTATGATTCCACCTCTGCCAGATGTTTGAATAAAGTGGTTCCATACAAAAGTTGTTGGAGGCTTGGCTGATGTCTCATGATGAACACAAATTATTTTTACCAAGGAGGTTTTGGCCTTCTTTGACCAGATACTCTGACTTTAACTCATTTTAGAAGTATTTCCTTGATTTAATCATACATGCTAATATGATACTGCATCCTAGTGGAATTGAATTGTATAAAGTGTTGGACTTTCTTTTGATCTTCTCCTTTTAACTTGTTTGACTGTTTTTAAATTTTAAGCTGAAAGTTTAATGACATAATGTTGTGATTATTTTTTGTTAAAGAAGAAATAAAGAACAGAGGAGAGGAGAGGATAGGACAGGAGAGGAGAATCCAGGAGGAGAGCGAAGAGAGAGAGTAAAATGCTTAATTCATACTTCTTGTTTATGAAATGGTTACAGGGGTTTTTATACTCACTAGTAATTTTTATATGTAACAATTCCCTTTACCCTAGAAAACTTTGTCCTCAAGGTTTGACAAAAAAATTGTTAAACTGATAGAGGTATGAAGAAGGCATACAAAGGAAACAACCACCCCTTCTTCTTCTTGTCAAGAATAAGCTTCTTTTCATCACATTTCTGCAATTATCCAATAATACGTTGATTGTTATTCTCCTCCAAGTATTTATGTTGGTATTCATGAAAACATAGAGCTATATTAATTTCTCTGTCAAATTGTTCTCCATTAACATCAGTTATAATGGTGGACAAATCACTAGATTAAGACTTCCGTATGTATTACTTAGCATTGCCCTGTTTATAGTCACCACAATCCTCATATTGAAATTCAAGTTGCTCACAAGGCTCTTTTTTTCAAAATCATTATCCATTTTTCTGCCATTATCACCATCATAAAACTTTTGATTTTGTATGTTTATATAGAGCAAGCTTTGTACTCTCTGAAGCAGCCATTCTTTGTGATTGCATAAATTAGTTTAACATTGCTCTTATCTTGTTTATCTATCTAAGACTCCTTGAGTTCTTGGATACCTTCTTCAAGCTTCTTGAACTCATGGTTCCACTCATCTTCTGTCATGGTTATGGAATTTCCTAGTCGAGAATCATAAAGGTCTGATACATTTGATATGATTATTTTTTGTTAAAGAAGAAATGAAGAACTGAGGAGAGGATATTCCAGAAGAATAGGGAGACAGAAGAGAGAGAAACTTAGACAAGAGAGAAAGAGAGTAAAATGTTTAATTCATATTTCGAGTTTATGAAACGTAGGGATTTTTGTACTCACTAGTAACTTTTATATGTAGCACATAAATTGCATTTTGTGGATTCTTCTTATTCTGGTTGGTGAATGGTTGCCTTGCAGATAGGGGATTTGCTCAGATATGACCCCTCAAAAGCTGATGAAACACTAGTCTACATTTTGACGCTTGGAGTAGTAGAAACTTACAGAAACCTTGGCATAGGTGGGATGCCCCTTCCTTTCCCTGTCTTTCTATGGATGTGTACAGTGCGTTAATATGTTTGTGTGGTTGCACATCTAAAAGAATTAAATTTGGCAGAAGTTTCTCATGGTTTTCTATTTAATTACTCATTGGTTGTTTGACTTCCAGCAAGTGCTCTTATTCGTGAAGTCATCAAATATGCTACAACTATCCCGACTTGCCGTGCAGTTTACTTGCATGTCATTTCCTATAATATAGCCGCCATCCATTTATACAAGAAAATGTCATTCAAGTGTGTAAGAAGACTGCAAGGTTTCTATCTCATCAATGGTCAGCATTACGATTCATACTTGTTCGTTTTCTACGTAAATGGTGGCCGTTCTCCTTGCTCTCCATTGTAAGTTAGAATCTTTCTTTGTTTGTTTGGTTGATCTTTGAACATAATCATAGCTCTGCTTCTGAACATTCAATTGTAGTGCCAAACCTGCCAAAGAAGTAAAAAATATACATTAAAGCAATGTGCTACACTTTGATAGTTTGACTGAGTATTTTGTTTAAAGCCAACTTACTTGACCCTTTTTTTTCATTGCTTTTTGTTGTCTGTTTTCTTTTTGTTTCTCTTTATTTATCAGTGTGCCTGATGTTGAACCAAATGTGACTTATTGGTCCATCTTTATGGTGGATCATTAATTATTGATTTGTCGAGCCTTCTTACTTTTGCCTTTTTCTGAACATCATTCACACATACTGTCATTTTGGAATCTTCTTTTAACATAATTGCCTCATGCTGGAAATTTGGAGTCTTATTTTCTAATGCCAAGATGTTCAAAAGACAATCTGACATGTGGGAGAGCGGAAAGCACCATCTCCTAGCAAATAAGTTTAACCTACTGGACTGGTGATAGGGGACCATTTTGATTCTAGTAGACATTTAATAGAAGAAGCTTGCAGTTGTATTAGAAATTGAAAGTTTGTTAGTCTTATGTGAATTAGTGGGTTTTAGTCTCTTTCTTTTTACTTGTATAATTAGTTTAGAAGATAGAAGTAGCTTTTCTATACAAGTTAAGCTTCAATGTTAGTAGGTTATTATTGACTATTTCTATGCTAGTAGGTTGTTACTCATTTATTGAGTCTTAAATGCTAATCTGTTTTAAGCTTTTATTCTTTTATTGGTATCTCAAGTTTTCAAAATTATGAAATTGGTTGACATAGGTTTGTTTAATTCTTTTTCACAATAATTATGCATACTCAAATCTCCCTCCCACTATTTGAAATGAAAATGATTTACTTGACCTTTCATTTAAATGTTAAAGAGTACTCATTCTTGGATACAGTCTTATTGTGCACAGTCTTGGTTTTTTCTATTGTTCAATTAGTTAGGAAGCTGAAGTTTGGGTTGGGATTAGTTCATAGTAGAGCATTTAACTTGAATATGCTCCAAGTATGAGAATCCACTATCTGTCTCCCTGTATTTGCTGTGTAATGTTAAGCAAAGAGTTGCACCTCCTTCATAGCAATGCTGCCATTCCTTTTTTCAAAAACTTGTACAGCTTGCAAATAATGGATTGAGAAGCGAGAGCATTTTAATTTTTTTTTGTTTCAGAAACTGCCTATGATGGCTTTAGTTGGAGTCTTGATGAATTTAAGGTTTTTTTTTTTTGAGGACTTGATGGAAACGTGAATTCATATGCTTCTTAAGGGTATGATATGTGGTCTGAGTTTCTGGAGTTCTAAAAGAAATGGTGTGTGGTAAAAGGGAGATATTGAAGTCTGGTTAAGAAAGTAGGACTTGACATGGTGGAATATCATCGCAAGTTGTCATAGATTTGGATCAAGCAAGGTTTTCATTTGCGTAAAATGCCATACAACTAGAATTATGGTTGTCTTTTGTTTGGTGTAACTGTTGAGGTTGTTCCTCTTCCAACATGTGTCGTTTGAAGATAAAGACTAAATTTACTTAATTTATGAGGTCGTGTCTCTTGTGTGTTTTTGTAACGACTGGATTGCATGCCTTCTGCTGCAACTTTTGTCCTCTCTCTATAAACAGAATGTTTAGATTACAGTAACTGGGTTGTATCTTGTATTTCAGAAAACCCGTAGTTTTTTATTTGCTTAAATTGTCAAGTTTAGACTGTTTATCATGAATTAATTTGCTGAAACCAATATGGTCTGGTTCTTGTGCAGGGAGTTGGTCACTTCTTTAGTAACTTACATGAGGAGTGGTCTGAAGTCAGTAGCTGCTAGGCTAAGGATGAACGAAGAGAGGTTGCCAAAGTGGCCAAAATGTAAAGAAGCTCACTCTCTTATATCAATGCAAAGAAAAAGAAACCTTTCAACTGATTGTACTGGTTATGAATGCGTGTAGTGTGTCATTCATCGCTGTTGCCTGGTGTTAAAAGATGAGAAATAAAAACTCAGACTAGGTATTAGTAATACGTGTAATCTTCCACACATTCTGTAGCTTATATGGAAACTTCATGGGTTGGTTTGAGAGGTGACATTCATGTAAATTATGGGTGACTTTGATTGACGTCCCTTGTAATTTATTGAAAGTTAGAATAAATTTATTTGTTGAATAGGGATTCATTTACCAGATGCTGTTTCCTTCTAGGGAATTGTGAACTAGTCTTAGTCCGTTTTTAACTCTTAAAATTTTAACTAAAATTTAAACTAGATCTTACTAGTTTATAGTGGTCAAGCAAAATGTGATTTCTCAACGTTAACAGCTTACGTGACTTTCGAAGGATTTGAAAATTTCATCCTATCTGGGATTTGTCTTTCTAGAGGATTTAGGGTTTCAACATTTCTGGGATTTCTGTCTTTCCGTTGCTTATTTTATCTGTGTTTGAGAAATTCGGATCTCCATAGCCAAGTGTAGTGATGGTGGAACGAACACAATAAAAAGCATAACAAGTTCCAGATTTTTAACCAGGTAAGGACAAAGTTCCTAGAACTACAAGCGCCGCAAGAACGGCTTTGACAAAAAGAAGCTGAACTTGACTTTAGAGGCTTCAGCCTCCTTGGGATGTCAGTTTCTACCAATCTTTTCATGCTTGTCAATGGCTGTAACAAAAAGGATCTCTTGTATTTCTACAATATAATATTATGTCTTACTTGGAATTATCCCACAAAGAGCCATGCCTGAAAAGACATAAGCACAAGGAAGCAGCTTTGCCCATGTACTGTGTGGCACCTGAACACAGAAGTAGATGGCATAAGAAAACCCTTTGGTTGGTTTTCTTGCCCTCAGAGAAAAGAGTTCCTAAGCATAGATAAAATGCTTGAATTTGAACTTTTCTTTCTTGAAAAATGTGTCAATTCATCGTAAATATTGTCAGTCATTTTTCTCTTGGTACCTGTGTCTTACTCGTTACATTCATTAGCATTTGTTGAGAAAATATATAGTGAAAAAAAAAATACATGAAAGAATATAAGACTATAAATTTTATTAGCAAAGTTCAATTAAATAGGCATGTCTATGTCTTCCAGAGTCACAATTGATTAATTTACTATTGAGGATAGTTACATCAATTTAAATTTAGAACAATATATTTATATATAACAGCATCATCTCTATAAAAATCTTACTTAAATGTGAGATATGGAGATGTTCAAAACAATATATATATATATTTAACTCCCAATTAGAATATTTTAATTTAAATAGTTACTTTACCAAGTCTAACCTAATTTAATCATGATTTTAGCGGGTTTAGAGTGTAAGTTTTTTTTTTCTTAAAGTGGTCCATTTATTCGGCCACGCCCAACTATTTATTCGGCCACGCTCACGTTTTGTCGGCCACGCCCACGTTGTTGTCTACTTCCTCTTCTGTGATGGGCAGTAAGTATGGAAGTGAATATATACACGTTGTTTGGGTCCTATCTTCACCGA